>NKZN01001780.1:0-20908 GCA_002374485.1 Metschnikowia santaceciliae
GATTCTTGATGAAGGTTTAGCTCCAGCATGAAAGATGTTGAAGAAGGTTTAGCAGAGTTCCTGAACTATATAAGTTGGAACTCCTGCTCCAATCCTAGTGTTAATTAAACTAATCAGAATATCGTCTGAGAGGAACATACAAAGATGTCCTCTGCTCCCAGACCCACCAGAAACAGCTCTCGTGTAAACTCCTCAGATATTCACATATCTTGATGAGACTATGAACTTCATGTTTAACAAGTACGTCACTCTGGACTGTACTCCATGGTTATTGAAAGGACCACCTGATGTACCCGAGTCACGGGTACATGAGGAGATAAGTAATCTACAAGTCACAGTACTTCGTAGATATGTTGCATACAAGCCAGTGATGTGCTACGTACAGGCCCCCGGCAGGTCAAGGGTTTTTGTCGAGCATTATCCTTTACGCTCATATATACCGGAATGCGAGTCCGTCCGTTGTCTAACAACTTCTTTAAGGCAGAGAAGTTGTTATACTCATATGTTGTATTCCTTTGATAACTAAACTGGGGTTCACGTGATTGACCTCTTTATCAATGTCGCTCACTAGAGCGGGCTACGCCCTCCTTATGTATCCAGTATCTTGGTTGCTATGTCAGCCAAGATGCGGGGTTCCTCCACTCCTGTCGTAGGGTGTCGTAGACCCCTTTCCCGATCAGTGTTAGAAATGTGCTCATCTGCACACGCAGCAAGTGTTATTCAACCCTTGCATGCCCCACTGTACGACCATGAACTTGTCTGACTTGCCCGCGGTGATCCAAACAAGTACAGAAATCCTGCTAGTTCAACACTTTTTACCTGCCTTCGCGACACGTTTACAGACTTTGGTCTTGTAAGGTACAACTTACATATCCCTGTATGTCAATATATACTAAAACAAAAGTTGAAAGAGAGTCATCAGTTATGAGAGCATTACGTGTGAGAATAATAGCAACCATAGGATATTTGGTGAGGTATTCCAATGTATTCTCCATAATAAAGATGGTACACGCAGAGAACTATGTAGTAGATTGGAATGGGACATAAATTCAATGTCAGAATTCACGTTAATAAGACATCACAAAAGGTATTGGTTTATCATTCTGTGGTTATTACCACACTAGTCAGTAGTGAGGGTCAGTAGTCCGTAGCCCGTAGTCATCAGCAGTCTGTAGTCTGTAGTCTGTAGTCTGTAGTCTGTATTCTGTAGTCTGTAGTCTGTAGTCTGTAGTCTGTAGTCTGTAGTCATCAGTAGTCATCAGTAGTCATCAGTAGTCAGATTCTGTAGTCTGTAGTCATCAGTAGTCAGAGTCAGTACCAATTAGGTTTTATAGTCAGAGTCAGAGTCAGTACCAATTAGGTTTTATGAATGGATCCATAGTTAATTTCCAAAATCAACAAATTCAACAATCATATTGCTTGTCACGATTCTTCTTCTTTACACAATCAACTTTGACCATGATATGCTTAGATCCTTCGACCTTGACCGTCATGATTTAAAGTTCAAATATTCATGGTAGTCGACTCAGTAATTTGGTTCAACTTCCTTCAACAAGTTCTCAATCCATAGTGACTCAAGTGTAGTGATTTGAGCATCACTTAAAGGTGAGTGTAATTGGTTCAGAATTGTGGTTGAGTAGTGAGACTTGAATCATTTGTGTGCGATAATGGTTTCCATAGAACTGCCAGGTGCCGAACACTGTAGTATATCCTTAGGATTTAAGGACTTCTGTCTTTGGATTCAGCGTAAGCTAACACAAGAATTTCACTAGTCCTATTCACCAGTCACTAATCACTAGGTACTAGTCCGTACTATTATTCTTTGACACATGTCTCCACCCCACACATGTAGGCCAGCGTGATTATTATATGCTCATTAGGATGTATGATGGCCTTGTCAATCAATGGTCAAGTCTATTCAATTGACCATAGATCACACGTCATCGGGGACATAGATCACACGTAATCGGGGACATAGATCACACGTCATCGGGGACATATATCCAGTAACCTTCTTTCACATAGCAATAAAACATTGTTCTGTGTGTGGCTACTTTCTAGACTATTATGAACAAGCTGTTCACACAGCGCTGTCAACTAAAATCAGTATAATTGCTGCTTCCGTAAGGTAACCGGTTTAAATCTTTGATCTAGGCGTAGATCTGAAGATATAACATGATACCTACCATGTGAGCTCTGTAGTCCGTACTAATTGGTGATTTATGAGTAGTCTGTCTGTAGTCTGTAGTCTGTAGTATAACGTGTGTAGTATTTAATAAGTAGTCTGTCTGTAGTCAGTAATATGTAATAAGTAGTCAGTAATATGTAAGTAGTAGTTTAAAACTAAATCTCCAACCTAATATTCATTCAATCTAGTGGTTTGTTGCTCTGTAGTAAATGAATATATGGAGTATTGAGTGGTTATGAGCGTTGTCCCTGGGATCCACCAATTTAACCAACAGAAAAAAAGAGATAATATTATCAAGGAGTACAAAAAAGGAAAACGAAACCAACAAATACATTCAACTGCTTTAAAAATAATCTATTATATCTTTGGTATTTCTAATCGTTCTAGTGTAAGGATGTACAGTATTTTCCAAAACTATTCACACCAGCTCGGCAAAATGTTTCGAGCCAAGAAGACAAAATGGTTCAAACCAGCTCGGCAAAACGATTCAAACCACACTAGCAAAATTAAACAAACCAATAATTCAAAAAAATCTTTCCTACACCCCTAACAAGTGGTTGTATGCAGGATATCAAGGAAACCAGTTCAGTTCCGTCCGTTTTCCACCCTTGATTGGTAGTGCAAGACTTCTGTCCCAAATGTAGTACCATATGAGGCAATCCTTCAGATTTAAGATTGCAGATTTAAGATTTAAGATTTCAGAATATTGAATTCTAATGAAAGTTGGTGTGAAACATTACGCCATTTTGGTTTGAAGAACTGTGCGAAGGGGTACGAAATTTTTTGAATTATTGGTTTGTTTAATTTTGCTAGTGTGGTTTGAATCGTTTTGTCGAGCAGGTTTGAACCATTTCGTCCTCTTGGTTCGAAACATTTTGCCGAGCTGGTGTGAATAGTTTTGAAAAACACTGTAAGTATTCTCAGTAGACTGACTGATTTAACAATAATAAAACGCGCATTTCGGCCAAAGTGTGAAGCAACGCAGCAATTACTGCGAACCCAGTTACTGCGAACTCAAGCTAGTTACTAAGAGATGAAGATAACTAGGACAAGTGGTTAGTCATGGTACTTAGGTAACCAAGTCTTTACCAAGATGAGATAACTCCCCATGAGTCCTGTACACACCCGTTTCCTTTCATCGGCGTCCCGCTTAGTCATCTATGCAGAGGATGACGGTGGAGGGGTGCTGTGTGCTTATGGGGTGGAAAATGGAAATCCAAATAATGAGTTGGGTTTGAATCAGATTTGATGGAATGATACTATTGGGATCAGTCTTTGATGTCGAAATGTTGATGCTTTGAAGAGAGGAAATTTGTGGGGAGGGGAGGAGGGATAGCCAAGAAACGGGGACGGACCTAAAAACGGGGACGGGCCGAAAAACGGGGACGGGCCAAAAAACGGGGACGGGCCAAGAAACGGGGACGGGCCAAAAAACGGGGACGGACCGAAAAACGGGGACGGGCCGAAAAACGGGGACGTGGAGCGGGAATAGAAGCTTGCAGAAAAAAGGACTAGTGTGTCTGAAGAAAAGAATAAGCGAACAAAGAATGGGGACCGGAAAGACACTAGGAAAAGTCATTACTAAGAGGAGGTAACTAGGAAAAGTCGTTACTAAGAGGAGGTAACTAGAACAAGTCGTTACTAAGAGTAGGTAACTACAACAAGCCACAATTGCCTATAAATGTTTCTGACCAAACTGACCAATCTCGTGTTCTCCTTCACCTTAAATTAAAATCACCACATATCATTGGGAAGAACTTATATCGTCATATACTATGTTCATACTCTACCTCAAGTACTCTGTTTTTTTTTGATGATTCTTCAAAGGAGAGCTGCTTATATAACTACCCAAGAAAAAGTGCTGGCTGGTAGCTGGCTGGTAGCTGACTGGTTAGACGGTCTTATATAATAGACATTGTTAGAATCAGGTAGAGAGGCTTCATAATACCTAAACAGGTAGAGCACTACCTATGGCTGATCTGGCAATTACCTACTACTACTACTACTACTACACTACTGACTACTACTACACTACTGACTACTACTACACTACTGACTACTACTACACTACTGACTACTGACTACTGACTACTGACTACTGACTACTACTACACTACTGACTACTGACTACTGACTACTGACTACTGACTACTGACTACTGACTTAGTGTACTTATAATAGCATGTTACTAACGATCATATCTTCACTCACTATTATTACATACCATTACACTGTGACTCATCACCACACTAAGCTACCACTGCTTATTACCCTTAGTAGTATGGTAAAGTGGTTCGTTAGACATTATCACTAAGTACTACTACTGCTACTTCTAATAGCACTATCTACTTTTATTAGCACTACCAACTATATCGACTATTACTCAGCCATACCACTACTGCTTACTACTGCTTATTACTACAGAACACTAGACTGAATCATATAATAGCCATAATATTGGTACAACTCTACTTCTCTGTACTTTACAATAGCGTGCCGTGTTCAATACATTAAATTCTTATTCTTTGGTCCTGTTCTTGGTCGTGACCAAATCCATACTGCTACTACTGGTACTACTGGTACTACTGGTACTACTCTTTCTACTCATACCATTGAATACTACTACTACCACTACCACTACCACTACTACTACACTACTACTACTACTACTACTACTACTACTACTACTACTACTACTACTACTACTACTACTACTACTACTACTACTACACTACTACTACTACTACTACTACTACACTACTACTACTACTACTACTACTACTACTACACTACTGACTACTATTACTACTGACTACTACTGACTACTTACTCAGAATACTAGCACTGACTACTGCTTTGGACCCACTTATGATTACTTATGACTGCCACTGATTATCACATCTTTCGGACTCTTTACTACTTACCCAGTGGTACTGACCACTACAGACTAACTACACATTAGATTGACTGGGGAAACTGGATATACTGGACATACTAGATATGCTAAATATCCTAGATACAGTAACTATGTTAGATTCTTGCTGTTACGTCAGGTACTCTTTTGACTATGGTTTTTTGTTGATATTTCTCAAGGGAATGAATCTGAGCTATTCAGCTATTTGACAACGTCGTTGCCTAGTCACCCGGGTGCTACTAGGATATTCCACCCTGGTACCTCGCGTTCATCACCTTCTTTCCTGGTACCGCGTTCAAGGACAGCCCTTCCTATAGTGGGTTAAAAAATTAGACTAGGTATACTAAAGTATGCTAGGTGTACTAGATACTAGATATACTAGAGTTTATACCCATCGACTAGAGGGAGTTGGGGAGTGAATGGACTGGAGAGGAGACTGGAGAGGAGACCGGAGAGGAGACCGGAGAGAAGACTACTAATAGTCTAAGGTACTGTACAGACTGGTAGGAACAAGAAACACAGTTTAGTGTATATAAATACAGACTGCTTAATACTGTGATGTGTAATTCCCTGAAATCACTAAAATCAACCGAATGAGTACTTGCATCACGATATCTCGGGCTTGAATGATACTCACTATTACTTACAATTGACTCTGGTACTACATTACCAAGATTAGTATTAGTAGGGCTATTACTATTGTTTTAAATACTTTTTGTTTTCTTAATCGTCTGTGTTTGTGATGTCGTAAAGGAACCAGGACCTCTGTCTAAGCATTATGAGACTGTACCATCAACTATGGATTATTCTTTGTATCATGAGCCCTGATTAAAAGAATTGTATGGTTCATAGAGTCTAGAGCACGTATCATAGGTGAATCTCTAGGGACTAGACTAGACGTACTGACTAATCAATCATTCAGTCATTCATCAAGATCCAATTATGTTTTGGATAAACGGTTCTGATTCTTTTGACTTCTATTCCTGTTTTCTTGCTGTTTTCTCTTTTTGTGTCTTTTCTTTTTGCTGCGTTCACTTGCTGCGTTCACTTGCTGCGTTCACTTGCTGCGTTCACTTGCTGCGTTCACTTGCTGCATTCTCTGTTTCTCTGTTTCTCTGTTTAAAGCTTCCTCGTTTAGAGCTTTGCATTTAAGCCACTGGCCAAATGGTCACTAACCACCAACACATTTGGATGGCTTTGCAAATAAGACGAAGGAAACCGGGCATCGTTCTTTTGTCCATAAAGCGTCTTTTCCAACGCATACTTTTTGTTGGCTCCAAGCACAATGATGGCGATTTCGTTGGAGTTGTCGAGAATCGTCGAGATTCCCACGGAAAGAGCATGGCGGGGGACTTTCAGCGCATCTCCATCGAAGAAACGCTTATTGGCCTCCACAGTACTCTGGACCAAATCCACCCGGCGTGTCACCGACTCACGTGTCAGGCCAGCTTCATTAAATGCCAAGTGTCCCTCAGGTCCCAATCCTCCAAGAAACAAATGGATGCGCCCGTATTTCTTGATTTTGGCCTCGTAGTCCCGGCACTCCTGCGCATAGTCCTTGGCTAACCCATTGAGGATGTTGATGTTCTCCTTTGGGATGTTCACGTGGTTGAAGAGCTTATCGTACATGAAATAATGGTACGATTGAGGGTGGAAGGGGGCCAAGCCAACGTATTCGTCCATATTGAAAGTCACCACGTGCTCAAACGAAACGTGGCCCTTTTTGTAGCTGGCAACCAAGTGCTTGTAGATGCCTTCGGGGGATGAACCTGTGGGGAGCCCCAAAACAAAGGGCTTGTTTTTGGAAGGCCGGAATGCCGTGATTTTGTCAATGATGTAATTGGCAAGATATTGCGATGCATCCTCGGGAGAGGAGAAAATGACTTGTTTCATGCTTGTCACAACAAAATCAGGGGATCCTTGGAGGGAAGTTGGGACGCTTTAAGTACGGCTGGAGTGGCCTTGCCTGCAGGTCATGGATGCGGGCTAGTGTAGATGCGAGCCATTTTTCATGCGGACAAGTTGCATTTGGTAACGTAACACCAGAGGAGGGACAGCCGACCTGTATGCAAGCACGGTGGGAATGGTTCACGTTCTGCAAAGCCCCTAAACTGCGTGTCCTAAACGAGTCGCACAATTCGCCATAAGTCTCGCCATGTGTGGGATCGGAGCTTGCGGAAGTGACGTTGCATTTTCGCACCGATCGTTTGCATCCACCACCAAGTTCCCCATGCGCAAGCCTGCAGGTAACCCGATGTTACAACTGCAACCTCAGGGCCCACCCAAAAACAATAGGACGTGACACCAGCATCATTCCTCATATATATATAGAAACGGATTCCATTTTGAAGCTCCATTGTCTAGAGCTTTAACTTCTTGCTTACTTTTGTCGGGAGTTTCTCATCAAACTTTGTTCGGATACCCCTCCTAATATCTGTTTGCCCCAATTCTTCCTTGACTGCTGTCTGTCTTATCTTGCTCATCTTATCGCACCTGTCACTTTGCATCATGAGTATCGTTAGATTCACCAATTGCCAACTCTGTGATGAAGGGAAACTTGTTTCCGGCGATCTTTTCATCGATACTGACTCCGGAAAAATCGTCCTGAGGCCAGATTCCTCGGAAAACCTCCACACCATCGATTTAAGGGGTAACATCTTGGCCCCTGGGTTCATTGATATCCAAAACAACGGCATCTATGGCTTGAACTTCAGTGCCCTCAATGAAACCTCCACAGATTCCGATATCAAACAATTTTCTGCCTTTTATAAGGACTGCATGGCCAAGTACTTGACCACGGGTGTCACGGCTCTTTGCCCCACCATCACCAGCAACTTCCCCGAGGTGTACCAGAAGGTGTTGCCCATCTATGCCAAGACCAGATCTGCCAACATGGCCGACTGTCTTGGAGCCCACATAGAGGGCCCTTTCATCAGCACTGCCAAAAAGGGGTGCCACCCCGTGGAGACCTTGGTAGATGCCAAAACAACTTCCTTTGAGCAAATGTACGGCGATAACAACTTAGCCCACAATGTCTCCATCATCACAGCTGCACCCGAAATCCCCGGTGTGTTGGAAAACATCCCCAGACTCCATCAAGAATACCCCGAAATTGTGCTTTCCATTGGCCATACTGAAGCCAACCGGGACCAATGTGTGCAGGCACTAAATGAAGGAGCTTCCATGATCACACATTTTTATAATGCCATGCCCCAGCCCCACCACCGTGATGTGGGTGTGGTTGGCCTTGTCACCGACCCAGCATCGCAAGGCCATAGACCATTTTTTGGTCTCATCTGTGATGGTGTGCACGTGGCCCCTGCCATGTGTGTCATGGCATACAAAGCCAGCCCCGAAACATGTATTTTGACAACCGACGCCATGCACTTGATTGGCTTGCCCGACGGAACTTATAAATGGGACAAGCAAAAGATCGTCAAGACCGGCGCTTCTCTTTATTTGGAAGGAACTAAGACGTTAGCGGGGGCCGCCACGAATTTGGCCATTTGTGTGCAGAACCTCGTCAAGTGGGCGGAGATTTCTCTTGCTGAAGCAGTTAAAACCGTCACCAACAATGCTGCCAAACTGTTGAATATCAGCCACAAGGGATACTTGAAGCCTGGATGCGATGCTGATCTTGTGGTCTTATCTCAGAACGGTGATGTCCAGCAAGTCTTCAAGCTTGGAAAGCCAGTCAAATCAGCAAAGCGGTTGCATGCTGTTTTGTAACCCCAATGATGTAAAACAATGGTCTTGTTAATAAACCAATAATGAATAGACTTTGAAGTGACAACATATCAGTATCTGACCTCGTTGAAATTGTCACCATAGTATTGAGACATGGTTGGACAAGTCCAAAGATCCAAAAGGAAAAAAAATTCAAGGTAGTAACCCAAAGAAAAGCCAATTGGGATAAATAAGAGAAGATATAAAGAAGTGAAAAAGTGAAATGGAATGTAGAGATAAACAGAAGAAAGAGAAGAAGAGCAGAAAGTGAAAATACAGGAGAGGAGTAAAAGAAAAGATGAACAGAGAGAGAAGAAAGTAACGAAAGAGACGAAAAGAGTAAAAGAGAAGTAAAAGAATGAATGAATGAAAGGAGAACAAAGAAAAGACTAATATAGAGGAAAAAAGGTGGATAGGAGGTGGCAATCATTGTGGTGGGAACGTGCGCCTTTTATACCCCGTTTGCGTTTGTGGCTGCAAACTCTGAAACATCCCAAATGGGAAGCGGGGTGCTCGTTTAACGCCACATTTCAGACATGCAGCTAAACGACGTATATAAAAGCAACCAACTTCCCCCGTCTGTCATTATAATTATTACAACCCTCTTCATCTCTTCACATTGGGTGTATCCTTTATCCATGACTGATCTACACCCGTGCATCCCTATGTGACACCCTTGCGTATACACTAGATTCACAGTGTTCAGTCTAGAACCAAACAAATCCAAATCTGGTTATTTACCTTAACGATGCTAGTCTGCTCAATTGTTATTTTGACCTCCTGAAAAGACTATCCTACAAATAAGGGGGTCCTGCATAAGAGTTCTCTGGCCTCTGCACTATACAGTGTTTTTCAAAACTATTCAAACCAGCGTGACAAAATGGTTCAAACCAAAAAGACAGAATGGTTCAAACCAAATGGCGTACTGTTTCACACTAACTTTTATTAGAATTCAATATTCTGGAAGCTTAAATTTGGAGGATTGCATCATATGTACTACATTTGAGAATCTTGCAGTACCAATCAAGGGTGAAAACGGACTGAACTGAACCCTGTTTTATTGTTATCCTGTAGACAACAACTTGTCCATTTGGTTTGAAAGACTGTGCGAAGGGGTACGTCACGCTTGTTTGAAACATTTTGTCTTCTTGGTTCGAAACATTTTGCCGCGCTAGTTTGAATAGTTTTGAAAAACACTGTAAATTGTTTGCAATACTAATTCGGTTTCAGGAAAATTCACTTCCCTATTTTATGCAAACATACCAGGTGCTGACTGGATGTATTATTATAATTTGCTCTTGCCACTTTAAATTAACTCTGGGTGGTGGTAGTAGGGAAGATCCAGGGGTATATGCCGGAACTCGGGATCGCACCAGTCATTCCAATGCACCACTGATAAGGGCAAAGCTACACGTGTGTTCCAAGATTAAAAAATACATAGAAGACCAGAAGCATCCCGGAAAGCGAAAGAGCAGATAATATTATACTAGTGGATTCATATTTTAGATTCATCAAAAAGTGGAAGCATTGATAAGTAAAATACAAGACGAATTAGAGACAAGAGGAACCACACATTTCCGATCCAGCACGAACCACAGTCCAGATACAGCAAGAAGAAACAGAATTTTCCACACAACAATACTTTTGATAATAACACCAGGAAGATATAACAATAAGTGATTTATTCATCATGACCATATTTTTAAGGAGATACGCCACTACACATTCCCAATACAGTCTCCACAGCTGGCCCAAAGGAAAAGCACCCAGTCCTCATGAAATCTTCAGTTTCCCCAAAGAACCGCATACGCGTGCAGAATATGACAAGGAGTTGAAGGCCATGTACCAGAAATACGTCAAGATCTATCATCCCGATGCAGCACTGCAGAGAGAAATCGTCAATGACCATACTGGGCAAATGCTAACACCGGAGCAGAAAAAGGCCCGTTTTTCTGCTGTTCAAAGTGCCTATGAGCTCCTCAAAGACCCTCGCAATAGAATTGCATCCAAGCGGTATGAAAATACATCGTGGGCCGATTATCAGCGGGGTAAAACATCTAATTTCGATGCGTTCCGCATGGCCAATGCCCACCGCCAAAAATACGCCTACGATAAAGACCCTCAGTTCTGGCAAGCCGGTACATGGGAAGACTACTACCAAATGCGGTACAACCGGGCAGCGCCTACGCAGGAAGAATGGGAAAAGAACAAGTGGGTGATATTGTACCGTGTGCTAGCGGTTCTGGCGGTATTGGTGGTTTTACAGGTGATGCTAGCATTGGAGCGAGCAGATGAGTTCAATAGGCAAACGCGGCTTATGAATCTCCGTGCTAATGCCGATTTGAGCAGTGCCTATGAGAATTACCAGGAAGGAATGACGCGGTTCCAGCGGATTCGAAGGTTTCTCCTTTTCCGGAGATCGGGCCTCGAGGCACGTGACGAGGGCGAGGAAAAGGCTCAAAAACTCGAGGAAAACGAGATCTTGACTCAATATGCACGCGACCAGGTCAAGAAGCACTGGGGAGACGAAATTATGGAAACAGATGCAGGTGAATCCGTATACTCGGCTACATGAGCAAGCACAACGGAATGTGAAATTAGAATTATAATGGAATGTGGAGCGGAATTCAATACATGCTTTTGTCATGCTGCATGTGAAAGTCACGTGACGCGCACCTAACAAGCTTCGGCAGAGTCACCGCAAGAAGCCAATGGACTTCACCAAACCCGAAACCGTCTTAGACCTCAACAACATCCGGACATGTCTTGTCCGCATGGAGGATACAATCCTCTTTGATTTCATTGAGCGTGCCCAGTTTTTTCTGCTGCCCAGCGTGTACCAGAAGAATAAGTACACCATTCCAGGCTTCGACGGCCTGTTCATGGAGTGGCTTCTCTTGCAAACGGAGAAGACACACTCTCAGGTAAGACGGTACGAAGCCCCCGACGAAACGCCATTCTTTAGGGACCAGTTGCTCAAGCCTTTGCTCCCCTCCATCAACTACCCCAAGGTGTTGGCATCCTACAGTGACGATATCAACGTGTCCAGCGACATTTTGGACTTCTATGTGACCAAGATCGTGCCTGAAGTATCTTGTGATACGGGTGACCAGGTCGTCAACACGGGGTCTGTGGCCGTTTGTGACGTGGAGTGTTTACAGGCCCTTTCTCGGAGGATCCACTTTGGCAAGTTTGTGGCGGAGGCAAAGTACCAGGGCGATCCAGCACTTTACCGCAAGCTCATCGAGTCCAATGATGTGGAAGGAATCCAGGCCAGCATCACCAATGCCGCTGTGGAAGAAACGATCTTGGAGCGGTTGCGGGAAAAGTGTGAGGCCTATGGAACTGACCCCAGCATGCGCTATAGCCAGAAACAGCAGCTGAAGGTGAACGCCGAGCTTATTGTACGTGTGTACAAGGACTATGTGATTCCATTGACGAAGAAGGTGGAGGTGGATTATCTTTTACGGAGATTAGAGGACGAGGAGTGATCAATGAATGGGATTTAGGAACTGGATGAGTTGGTCACTGATAAGGACTGCAGATTGGAGGAGCTCAGAAGGGGACAGGATATCAGGAAGAGGCAAGAAAGAGGCAAGGAAAAGGCAAGGAAAAGTTGAGGAAAAAATGCATGTGACTGAGAAGATGGATTTAGACGATGGATTGAGACGGTGATGGACTGATAGGATGACGGACTGATAGGCTGATGCCTGAGAGATGATGATGATGTTGGAAATTGGTCAATGAACAAGAAGATGGCAGTTTCACATTTCTATCAGTACTGACTTTTCCTGCTCATCAATACCTCTGGATTTCTATCAGCGAAATTCTGTTCTGTCACTTCTTTTCTCTCACTTTGTGTTTGACTCTCATTTGTCAGTACTTACTCTTGTCATTTTCGTATTCGTTCTATCATCCTCTCATCTTGTCCTGAGTCTAACCAGACTTCTTTTGTTTTGTTGTCGGTGTCAGAATTGTGGGTACATTCCACGGTACCTGCATTCAAAGCCACTTTGGATGCATGGGACTCGGCGAGATAGGGGAAACGTGTTTCATTGGCATGTGCACTCTTGGCCAACGCGTGGTTCGTATGGGTGGCTGTGTTATGGTGATCATGGAGCAGAAAGTGGGGCATTAGGGGTACGGGTGTTGATGGATATGCCACAAAATGCCAAGACATTGCACCTCCACACTTCCGTTTGGTACTCTTCAAAGTGTACCAAACTTTGCGGAAGCATTCTGTGGGGGCGAGCCTGGGGGTCTGTTTGGGGGCACTGGGGAATGGCTAATTTATCGTGGGGACCATGTGGCCGCACACGTTTGCGTCTGTGTGCAGGATCCATTTGGATTTTGCACCCAATTGTTCTCGGCTATATAAAGCCTCCCTTTTCCATTTCCACTCCTGTTATCAATCCTTTCACTCCAGCTCTTACGATCCGCTACCACTTTCATTACCACGCTATTCCTTTTGCTATCAATCCATATATTCCTGATTACCAGATACATCAACAGAACCATTCAAATCACACACCCTCCCATTCCATTCCATAACATAATCATTAGTCAATTCATAAGACCGTCCTCTTTTGTTGGTAATTTACTTTGTTTGGAATGCTGAATTCAACGGCACCTGCATATAGCTACCTGAACTCCCCCGGAACTTTACTTTCGGGGGTGGTTCTCTTTGGAATTGCCTTTTTAATGACCTCTCCCAAATCCCAAGCTAAGTTTGTGGCCACTTGCAGATTTATTTGGGCTTGTTTCTTTAAACCAATCTTGAATAAGCTTCAATTTGGTTCCGTCCTGCACACAAACCAGCAACTGCACTTGGACCTGTTTTATGAGAACCAAGCCCAGATTTACGATTCAACGAGATCGGTATTGCTTAAGGGCCGCATGGAGTGTTTGAAACTTGCAGCTTCTCACGTTCGGGCAGCCCAGAATTCGGAAATGTTGGTGTGGGTGGATATCGGCGGAGGTACGGGTCTGAACATCGAGTACATGGACTCAATTTTGCCCATTGCTGAAAATTTCCACGCTATTTACTTGGTGGACCTTTCTCATTCCTTATGTGAGGTTGCCCGGAAGCGGTTTGAAACCAAATCCTGGGGCCATAAAGTGCAGATTTTGGAGACGGATGCCAGTGAATTCAGCATTGTGCAGGAACACGCCGATTTGATCACGTTTTCGTACTCTTTATCGATGATTCCCACATTCAATGCTGTGGTAGATCATGCACAGAGTCTCTTGAACCCCCAAACGGGAATTGTGGCATGTGTGGACTTTGGGATCCAGTGTGCAGGAACGTACATTGGCCGAAGCAATACTCTTGGAGGTTTATGGAACAGAAACATGCCCTGGTTTTTACGCAATTTCTGGCGAATCTGGTTCGAAACCGATAAGGTGTACTTGGACCTGGCAAGACGCAACTACCTCGAGTACCGGTTTGGCACGTTGAAGTCACTCAATGCCTACAACAATACTTTGGGCCGGATTCCTTACTATGTGTGGATTGGCTGCGACAAGAACAAGTCGCATTCGCTTCTCCATAAGATCAACTGCTTGGCCACGGAGTCTCCGTACCTTGCTCCGTCGGAGGAAACCCAAAATATGGAGTACCCTATAGTTGGAGCGAGTCCTGTATATGGCACCCCCAATTTTGGTGTTTCTCCTGGGAAAAACTCGGAAAAAAACGGACTTGAAGGTCAAACTGACCTGTATGGAGTCATTAGCAAAGGCCACGAGGCCGCGTTGGCCAATTTCCGCCGCAGATTGCCGTTTCCCTCACTGTACTATCAGCTCCAACCGTGGAGAGTATACTATGACGAGGAAGACGCCAAGTACCACCAGTTTGCAAACCAGTACATTTATGCGTTCACATGGGAGGATCCACGTGAAGACCATCACATCCTCAAGTTTTCCAGTGAAGATACGGTGTTGGCTATAACACTGGCAGGAGATAATGTGTTACTGTATGCCGGACTCCCAGATCCACCTCGGAAAATTCATGCTGTGGACCTTAATCCTTGCCAGAACCATCTTTTGGAGCTTAAATTGGCAGCGTTTAAGAGCTTATCACGTGACCAGATCTGGTCAATGTTTGGAGAAGGCAAAATCTCTAACTTTAGAGAATTGTTGCTCCTGCATCTAGCACCCCATTTATCAGCACAAGCTTTCCAGTACTGGATGGACAAAGGCCCCCAAGCGTTCTCTAAAAGGGGGCTCTACGACACAGGACTGACGCGGTGGGCACTCCGGTTAGCACGGGCAGTTTTCGCCTGTTTTGGCATCAGTTCCGTCATCGACCAATTGTGTTCCTGCAGAGAGCTCCTGCAACAGGTGGAGCTCTGGGAAACTAAGATCAGGCCCACGCTCTTTAACCCCTTCGTGGCCACGTTATTGGTGGGCAACCCCATTTTCCTCTGGAAAGCCCTTGGCGTTCCTCA
The DNA here is from genome assembly GCA_002374485.1 of Metschnikowia santaceciliae. Classification (NCBI taxonomy): domain Eukaryota; kingdom Fungi; phylum Ascomycota; class Pichiomycetes; order Serinales; family Metschnikowiaceae; genus Metschnikowia; species Metschnikowia santaceciliae. The sequence goes on from NKZN01001780.1 coordinate 15,275, forward strand.
GAACCAAGCAGAGATGATTGGCGACTCGGTGCTTAAGTATGTGGTCAATACGCTCGACCCGGTTGTACGCAGGTCGTTGATTTCCACGGACAACTACTTCTATTATTTGACATTGAAGGGGAAGTATTCTCGGGAGAATTGTCCGGATTATTTGACTGAGAAGGGGTATAATAATTTGACCAGGTTGACCCCAAGTATGACGTCAGTCATGCTTGAGTCAGAAAAGGAGTCAGAAATAGGACCTGATTTTTCTGGGTCAGAAATGGGACGTGATTTTTTTAGATCTGCAAATGGGTCTGAATATTGTACATCACCAAAAAGATCACCCGAAAAATCACCCGAAAAATCAGCCTCTATCGACAACATCCGGCTTCATACAGATACCCTCAACGATGTATTCGCTCGACTCAGCAAAAAGTCCATCACCATAGCCATCATCATGGACCATATGGACTGGTTTGACCCCAAAACAGAAGAGGCCACTACGGAAATCATGGCTGTACGCGAGTGTTTGGTGCCTGGAGGCCGAGTGATGCTCCGGCTGGCAGCTCAGTACCCATGGTACATCAAGACGTTTGAAAAGTGTGGCTTCAAGTGTAAGCCTGCGGCCATCAGACGGGCCCATGAGTCCATTGACCGTATCAACATGTATGCGTCCACGTGGGTGTGCACCAAAATGGACACCAGCGAACGCCGCAGAATGAGTTCCCTCAAGATATGAGCCTAGTGTCAGGAACCATTTCCATTGTTCCTATTGTTCCTATTGTTCCTATACTTCATATACTTTATATCTTTATATACTATTCAATTTATTGTATTGTAAATTATCTCACATGTAGGCTTTTACATGATTTTCTTGGAGGCGAATGTCTCTTAGTCTTTTTAGTCTCATTGGTCTCTTAGTCTTTTTACTCATTGGTCTCTTAGTCGTTTTACTCATTGGTCTCTTAGTCGTTTTACTCATTGGTCTCTTAGTCGTTTTACTCATTGGTCTCTTAGTCGTTTTACTCATTAGTCTCTTAGTCGTTTTACTCATTAGTCTCTTTATAGGGCTGATTAACCCTGGTTTAAAGCTTTTTTCCCATTTTCTTTTCTATCTTGTCAACACACGGAGTCAAGGTACTACGTAGTGGGTTGAATACAGGTCAGGGGTGACCTATGTGCAGGTCGTAGACCAGTTGATAACTATCAAACGTGGCCGCGCCCCGTGTTAAGACTTCGGTCCTGTAAGGTACAACTTACATATCCCTGTATATCAGTATATACTGAAACATAAGTTGAAACATACAGTAAGAGAGGACCTCTGGAACTTGAACCGTGGCTACTCTACGGGCCACCTGATTCGCCAACATTCCTAGCTGAGCTGGAATTATCACTTCTACGTCTCACTTGTCTGCATACAACATATCCACGAAGTACCAGTTAGGAAACGATTTCACAAGGATACTGAGAGGCAAGGTATCCCGGTCGGGTAACACTTGCCTATAACGTGCAGAGCAGATGTTTCATGTATATACAGGGCTGCATACAACCAGTGTATATAACAGTGAGGTTTTCCTCCCTTGGATGAATCAGGGAGTTCCTCGACTATTCTAGGTTCAGTACGTACCCTGATAAACTAGAGGACGTAAAGATCACGTTCGACATATAAGACTAACCGGTCCTGCTACTGTTCAGTTCTTATAGTACCTTGCATCCGTACACGCTAGGTACTCGTTGACAGGATTGATATCTTTGCTTTTAATCCACGGTCTAATACTGCATATGCGGTCTGGCGGTATTCGATACAAACATAAGTTTTCCAACAATTCGCCCATATTTTGTCTCGTTTCTGTGTTTGAAACCAACACTAGATGCTTGTTATCTGGTACCAAATTATTGACCGTTAGAATGTCCGAGTACTTGGCGGTGTCTACCGAGGGACCCAAGATTCTGCTTAAGGTGACATGATACAGCTGTGGTGGTAAGGGACATTACAAGGTAACATTTAAGAAGCGTAAGAAAGAGGATGAAACGTCTTGGAGTCGATTTTGGAGTCCATTTATACTTGAAATACAAGATTGTAACTACTTCTTAATTAATTTTCTTATTAAATATTTATTTATTACTTTTAGAGTGAGTTTTAGATTTAGTTTGAGCTACTCGAAGTCAGTTCAGGGTCCATAAAACCCCATATCAGACTAAGAGTAGAATCAGGTATTTTGAAAGGGTCCCAGAATTGGAACTCCGACTTTGGAGGGTCCCAGAGTTCGGAATCGGACTTTGGAGGGCCCCAGAATTGGAACTCCGACTTTGGAGGGTCCCAGAGTTTGGAGGGACACTGTGAAAAGCTCCACGGCAGTTCAAGAGCATCTGAGTGGTGTTTGAATTCCAGACTACCCAACACAGAACTTCCAAAAAGTATATCCATGGTCAGCATGGTCAGCTGCGAAATCAATTCGCTCTTTGGAGAGGGCTTAAACTCCTGGTGCTGGTTCCCCATCATGGATTGAAACGTTGAATGGAATCTTGAGTGGCTTTTAGGGTGAGGTTTTGAGTGGTTGGTAATGCTCAAGATGCTGGTCAAAGTGGTCATATCAAAAGAAGAATTATGAGACTCCAAGGTGGAATCTTCTGTCTCTGCTGTCTCTTCTGTCTCTGCTGTCTCTTCTGTCTCTTCTGTCTCTTCTGTCTCTTCTGTCTCTTCTGTCTCTTCTGTCTCGTCTATCTCTTTTCTCTCGTCTATCTCGTCTATCTCTTTTCTCTCTTCCATCTCTTTTCTCTCTTTTGTACACTTGAACAGAGCTGTATCAAGGCTACCAGGATCAATTTCCCTTGGCAAAAAAGCATGGACTAAAGGAGTACGCTCCAAGGTTCTCCAGCCGAAAGGACCTGCCTTGGAGTCCTCTATGTGGTCAGATACCCTGCTGAAGGGGCTCCAGTCCCTAAGACCCCAGGGAGTCAAGCCAGGAGATGGTAGAGAACTCAGCGATGCCAAGATTGAGGAGAAGTCGGTCTCCATTGGAGAGCTACAGTTAAAGAGCTGGTCAAGAAAGCTACCAGTATCAGGAACTTGCATTGAAAAAGAGCCAAGAGTTGGGAAGCTGTTTGAGTTGAGTTTGAGTTTAGTTTGAGTTTAGTTTGAGTTTGAGTCTGAGAGTCCGGTTCTAATTGCCTGAGTTTGAGTGAGTTGAAGGAGGTGGAGGGTGCAAAGTGTGGGAATATCGCGGCTTATATAATGTACCAGCCGACTACAAACACAATTCTGGTATGGACCGATCACAAAGTGTTGTGTGGAGCAGACTCAAATATCCTAGACCGTTGAAAGATGTAACAAAATTAAAAAAATTTAGATTTTCCAATGCCATAGATGAAATCTTATACCTACATACTTTTGACAGGTGCAAATGTGGCCAGAAAAAGCATCAGAAACTCGAGAAACTGGTTTAGCCAAGAAATGACCTAGTAGAGGCCTTGATACTTTTAGACATGAATATAAAAATCTGGAATGTGTGCACTGTATTTCAATACAGTGTCTGTTTCTGTCTTTTTTCGCATGTCCTGTAAGGTTGATTTGTGATTTGTGGTATGTCATTCACTAAATCCTGACCATATACAGGTTCGTGCATGCAAAATGTGGGTTCACTATGAATGTAATTAGTCGACTTGAAACACATGAAACGATTATACAGATGTGGCCTGAACTTCAGGGAAAATTTAGGAAATGAGGTCTTTGGGTGCAAACTCCTGCATATAGAGCTCCGTTTCGGTGGTCCGGTGCAAAGGGTATAGGGTTTTGCCAGTCATTAAGCATCTCATTGAGATACGTTTCAATTCTCTTCCTGCTACGCACTACAGCCGGGAATTAAACTCCGACAATGTCACCCAGTTTGTTAATCTCCATCTTACGTCATCTCTGTTTGGGGTGTACGGGTTTATCTTAGGTTTTTAGCCAATCTTACTCCTTGCAGCAGAATGGTACTAGTGAAAGGCCCAAACGGACACACTACCACTGCCCAGGCTCATAACCCCTTGATAATATCTTAACCTTGGTATAGTTAACATTCTGTTCAGGAAAGTCCTTCTGCAGGATTCACCCAGAGTATGAGTCATGTGGATATGTAGCGAAACAGTTAACTTCACCAATTGTATTCTTTATAATGTGTGTTTACCTACGCTTGTATTCTTTGATGGTTCGTCAAAGAGAGGAACCAGAGTGGCTAATATACTTTGAGAGAAACGTGGCATCGAAAACCTCTCCACCATAACAATGGTACGATTGTTCCAGAACAACCAAAGGGACCATCATAGTACTTCATACAACAACGGTCGTGACACGGCGTTTGCAATGGCCATTGTAACAACCGGACTGAGAGGTTTCATAATACCTTCATAGGCAGGGCCGTGACTACGGTACATCTAACAAGTACTGTGATATTTTATTCTGGTCTGTCTAATTGATGAATAGACTTTGTGTGTCTTTTAAATAATGAGCGTACCATTTGATGGTATTTGTAGCTAGCTGATGGTATTCATAGCCAGTTGACTAAAAGTGGGATCTACTAGATTACTGGATTGCTAGATTACTGGATTACTAGATTACTGGATTACTAGATTACTGGATTACTGGATTACTAGATTACTGGATTACTAGATTACTAGACTACTAGATTACTAGATTACTAGATTACTAGACTACTACACTACTACACTACTACACTACTATACTACTAGATTACTAGACTACTAGATTACTAGACTACTAGATTACTGGATTACTAGACTAATAGACTACTAGAAAATAGACTAATAGACTACTTGTTAAGTTTCAGGCATACCTTTATTGATTGTGACTTGGGTCCAGTCCACCCCATCACTTGACCCTACTGAAGAACTCCCTTCAGGTCGCTGAGAATTGTTGACTCGTCCGTCGTCCTACATATTATCGCTAGCCGCTCCATACGTGTGACTCCTTTGTCAGTTTCCATCCACGCGTTAACACTCCCCTGAAGCCTGTGCCGCGGCAAAAGGCTTCTCAAGCGAGATGTTCCGTGTGAGCGAGCGTACGAGGTAGCTCATCCGCTTTTCTAGCATCGTCACCTTGTACTTGTCATCGAAACGTAGAAATGGAAGATATGTCCAGAACAAGTTCTTTGTATTGATGCACTCAACATCAATCAAACTTCTCTTAACATACGCAATGACCACTGAATACTTTATCTCGACGTGCTTCATTCCTTTCTTGCACTGACCGTCACATACCTGATTCACGATGTTCTGATTGTCACACCACATTCGTATTGTGCCATTCTTCTGTTTGAACTTTGGTTCCTTAATGAGATTTCTCAGCAATATTCCCTCTCGACTACCTTCGAATAGTCCGAAGAGCTCTGTTTCACTTGTTGAAGCTGCAATTTGTTTTTTTGCAATTTCGATGACCATGATATGGGTCCACTCATGTACATGATCAGATACCCAGTCCTTGACTGTCGTGTTTCTGTGTTCGTCGTTAGATCTGCATCTACGAACACGTCGACATCCTGCTGTTCTTGACCTTTAGTCTTCAGGAACTTTATTCCTGTCGTAGGATTCTGTAGCAAGTATCTCACCGTCATGTAAGCTGCTTTCATATGTTTTGCCTTGGGTTCATTCAAA
>NKZN01001783.1:0-15136 GCA_002374485.1 Metschnikowia santaceciliae
AAATGACGAGAACCATGGTCAAAATCCTAAGAATAGTGGCAATGGCGTGAACCATGGTCAAAATCCTAAGAATAGTGGAAATGACGGAAACCATAGTCACAATCCGGAGAATAGTGGCAATGGCGTGAACCATGGTCAAAATCCTAAGAATAGTGGCAATGGCGTGAACCATGGTCAAAATCCTAAGAATGGTGGAAATGACAGGAAGGATGGTCAAAATCAGGAGAATGGTGGAAATGACAGGAAGGATGGTCAAAATCAGGAGAATGGTGGAAATGTCAATAATGGTGGAAATAACGTTGGCGGTCAAGAACAACTGCAAACCTCCCAAAACACGGTGGTGCATTCGGACCCTCCTAAGAAATTCCCATGGGTCTTCTTCGTGAAATCTGAGAACTCCTTGATTCCACTTTCCGGAAGATTCTATAAGAATCATATGATCCAATTCGTTTATGATCCCGCCAAAGAATATCCGGAGTTCGACTATGTTGATGGTGTTGCCAAGCTCATAAATGTCCCCACGGCTGGATTCGTTAAGCTTGATGAAGGCAATTCTCTTGTTGGTCGTACTGATAATCCAACTGTGTTTAATGTCGACAAGAACGGAATTGTGGACCTTGAGTTCTACTTGTGTGGGCTTAAACTGGACCACGAGCGTCCACTCTTCACCAAACTCCCGAAGATTGACAACAAGAATTGTTCAAAAGAACCAGTCTACTTTATGCCTTATGACAAAGTAACAGGGTCTGTGCCAGCCGGTTGGCAGAAGCAACTCCCTAGCGTGACTTATGTGCGTGAACAATCAAAACCAGCAACCTCACCAGTCATAGAACCGTCTGTGGAGGAATCGACTGGAGGAGCCGGCCATAAACCTACTTCTGTTGAGGCTGAAAACCCTATGGATATACCTGAAGAACCTGTGGATCTGCCTCTGGCAGAACCTGGATCTGAAAGTACGGAGAAGAAGTTGGAAGCAGCGCTGGGTGCTGAGCTGGGTGTTGTGTCTCAGCTAAGTAACCTCAAGGTATGGAGCAAAGTGTCCCACAATCCCGGACCAAAGATCGAAGTTCCAGGACCCAATATTCAAAATTCTGGAATGGAGGTGGGAGCTTCAGAGTCCGATACCAAAGGTACTGAAAACAAATTTGGAGCTTCAGAAAACACAAAAGATTTTGTGTCGAAACTGGGAACTCCAGACTCAAAAATCAATAATACTGAAAAGAATCCGGGAGCTTCTGGGTCTAATACCAACGTTTTGGTGCCAGCAGCGGAAAAGTCTGAGAAGAAATTGCGAGCTTCTGAGTCCAACACTAATGTCCTGGAACCAGAAACAGAAAAGTCTGGATCCAAATTGGATTCTTCTGAATCAAAGAAGGTGTCTCTCAAGGACCTCAAAGTATCTTCAGAGCTTGCTTCCAAGCCCAAACATATGGAAACGTCAAAGATGTTGGTACCTGGATCCTCGAAAGCTCAAGCTATTACAGAAGATACCAAGATATGCACCACCCACTGCAATGAGAAAAACAATTTCTTGGACACTTTCAACGGGAACACTTTCAACGGGAACACTTTGAACGGAAACACTTTGAACCGGAACACTTGGAGCAGAAACGAGGCTCTTCAAGCTATGAATCAAAACTCCACCACCCCAACAGAAGCCACTCCAACTGCTAAAATCTGCAATGAGTGTCATTCTGGTTCTCAGACTACGGTATGGAAGACATACACCGACTACACCGCCTACTTTCCACAATCAACCACCGTGACCGTCACTGTGTGTGAAGAAGAGTGTGTTCCATCCACCAAGACTGTCCCAGCTGCTGCCACATTGATTGTAACCGGAAAGTGCATTGTTCCAGAGATTACAACGATTGAAGAAATAGCAAAGGAACGTCCAGACGCGGAGAGAAGGTTGGGTGCTGTAAACCCAGAACAAAATGTCAAGGAAAAGGAAGTTCATGGACAAAAAGAAGCTTCAAAGCCAAATCTACCCAGAGCTTCCGGGCCAAGTCAACCAAAGCCTACCAGCCCAAGTCAACCAAAGCCTACCAGCCCAAGTCAACTCAAAACATCCGACTTAAAGGCTGATAACCCTACAGGTGCTGACACATCAGAATCTGGAAATTCTGGAACATCTGGTAATGGAAAAAAAGCTGGAGCATCCCAAACAACTGGCACTAACTCCGTTCCAAAGTCTCGTGTGGCTCCATCTATCAATGCAGCTTCCAAGAATACCCTTGGTGTATATTGGGGGCTTTGCTGCCTTGTTGCTATAGTCACATTGTTGAAGATCTGACATGCGATGAAGGTGTTCTTATAAGAGATATTGGAACCCGTTCAGACAGCGACAATGGTGTGCTTTCTTTGTATAGTTTGCATACACATTATGACAAAAGTGACTAAGAAGATCATTGACAGACAATTCTGAGTGTTCTTGGACACCATTGACCACCGTTCCAGTTTATGCGACGGCAAGTCATACTTCGCAGCAGTACTTGTTAACACCCAATCAATAAATTATGTATTTGAATCGAGTAGGTGTATGCATATTAGTACACCCTGTTCACGAGTACATCAGGTGGTCTCTTCAATACCAAGGATAACAGTCCAGTGTAACATATTGGTTGTTATACATAGAGTCAGTCTCATAAGTTAGTCTCAAAGTCAGATTCATGAGTCAGTCCCATAAATACATAGTCTCTAGAGGGGTATTCTAGTGATTTTAAAGTCGGATATATATACTAGAAGAGAGTAAGAGGGTGGAAGAGTAGAAGTAGAGATATAATATGAGGAGACTAGAACGTTACTGAATACTAGAGATCGAGTAGAAATAGATTAGAAGAGATATGAATTGGAGTTATATTTGATTGGAATAGACTATACAGTAGTAGACTTTAGTAGATGGTAGTAGACTGTGTAGATGAAGTAGACGGTAGTAGACTGTGTAGATGAAGTAGACGGTAGTAGACTGTGTAGATGAAGTAGACGGTAGTAGACTGTGTAGATAAAGTAGACGGTAGTAGACTGTGTAGATAAAGTAGACGGTAGTAGACTGTAGTAGACTGTGTGGATAGTGTAAACACTGTGCAGATAGTGTAGACGGTGGTAGAAAGTGTAGACGGTGGTAGAAAGTGGTCAAAGTAATACGAATATCAATCCTTTTAAGTTTAGAATTCATGTACCCGAATTTAACGTAATTTTTATTGTTAATGACTTTCAAGATTGCATAGCAGTTAGTACGCAATACCAAGAGTAAGAAAGACTTGAGTATTTCTTGATAGATATAGATATTTCTTGCTAGATTTCTTGCTAGATTTCTTGCTAGATTTCTTGCTAGACATTGTTATATGCCATTACCTTTTTGTTGAACGTTTATTATGGGGTATAATGGTATAGGGGTATAATAGTGTAGTGTAGTATAGTATAGTATAGTATTGTATTAGTATAGTATAGTGTAGTATAGTATTGTATTAGTATAGTGTAGTGTAGTATTGTATTGTATTAGTAGTATTGTATTAGTAGTATTGTATTAGTAGTATTGTATTTTGCTACATTCTTGTTGTTACGTCAGACACTCTGTTTAGTATGTTTTTTTGGTTAATGATTCTCCAGAAAGAGAAATGTCAGCAATTTAAGTCTTTGACGACGGTGTCGACTAGTCAGCCGTTGTTGCTAGGTGCAAAGGCGGAAAACTCTCTACATTCCATCCTGGTACCTCGGGCTTAACACATTCCCTTTTGGTAGTGCAATGATGGTGGAGGTGTGGCGCAGTGGAATGGCCATTGTTAGGATTAGACACGGTAGGCTTAAAGTACTGAAATAGCTAGAGCACTACCTATGGTGGATCTAACATTATCAATGTGTTAGTGTTATGTTCTTTAATACATCTATGCCTAACTTCTTATATTCGTTGATGGTTCCTCAAGAGAGGAATCGGAGTGGCTTATACCTTTGAGAGAAACGTGGACCCACACCGAAGAACTCTCTACCAGAACAATGGTAAGGATTGTTCTGGAATATTCGGAAGGAGCCATCGGAGTACTTCGTGCATAGATGGCCAAACGCCGTATCACCATTGTAACAATCGGACTGAGAGGCTTCATAATACCTTCATGGGCAGGGCCCTGTCTATGGTGGATCTAACAGTTAGTGGAGTAGTGGAGTAGTGTGGTGGTGGAGTAGTGTGGTAGTGGACTAGTGTGGTAGTGGACTAGTGTGGTAGTGGACTAGTGGACTAGTGTGGTAGTGGACTAGTGGACTAGTATAATATAGTGTGAAATAGTATACTTAATGATAGTTTTGTATGGTACACAGTGGTAGATGAAAGTAGTAATAATCTTGAGATTGTTAGTTAGCTTGTTGTAATGTTTGTACTAAGTTATCTGTATTCGTTGATGGTTCCTCCATAGGAGGAATCTGGGTTGCATATATACTAGGTCTTAGAGGGAGGCACGCTGTTTAGGTGGCTGGTTGGTGGCTGGTCGGTGCGGTGGCTGGTAGATATCAGCAGAGAGGCTTAAACATTCCTCAATAGGTCGGCCACTACCTATGACGGATCTGACAGAGATGGATTAGATTAGGCAAATAAGGAGGAGTGACTAGAAATAGACTAGGTAGTCATTTGTAGTAAGAAGGATGGAAGTACTGTAGTGATACTGTAGATATATACTTGAGAAGTTACAGGTGAGCTAATTCTGATTGTTTTTGGTGGGTCTGGCTGTCCGGCTGTTCTGGATGTTTTGGTGGGTCTGGATGTTCTGGCTGTTCTGGATGTTCTGGCTGTTCTGGCTGTTCTGGATGTTCTGGCTGTTTCTAGGGTCTGGGAGTAGAGGACATCTTGATATGTTCTTCCCAGTCAATATTCTGATTAACTAATCAACACTATAATTGGGGCCAAATTTTCAACTCATGCAGTTTCTGAACTCTTCTTAACTTTCAACATAAAGATATTATCCTGGACCTGAACCTTCACCAAGAACCACCAAAGTGAGATATAGCACATTCTATACTTTCTAGCGAGAAATCACCTGCCTTTTCTGGAATGATCAATTATTGCTCCTTGTTGTTGCTCGTTCTCAATATAGATCATGAAGTAGATTGGAATATGATTAGAGAATGGGGTAGAATTTAAGTTTAGATGGACAAATACATTGAGTGCACTGCATATAGTCATTCCCCCATCAATATCGATGGTTTAAATTCCAAAAAAAAGAATGATTTATATATTCGATTTAGAAATGATTCTTTAAACTCATTTCCAAAAGAACAACTTTTGCAACGGTGTTTCTGATTTTTAGCCCTATTTTTAGTGTGCGATTTATATAAAATGTACCTCGCAGGGTTCCTCCATGAGAAAATACGAACTCAAGAAAAAACGAACTCAAGAAAAAAACGAACTCGAAAAAAACGAACTCAAGAAAAAAATGAACTCAAGAACTTCACAAGCAAAAAAAAGAAACTCACAATAACCTAAAAAAAATGCAACATCCTATAACCTTTTTCCATCCACCAATCAAATGGAACGATATTATACCATGATTTTACGAAACTTAAAGATATTGGAGTCAAACCTTGTCAACAAGTACCTAGCATGTACGGAGTCAGAGTACTTCGCGGATGTGTTATATGCAGACCAGTGATGCACCGTGTGCAGGTCCCTAGTGTGTAGATCATATAACGCCAGATGCGCAAGGATGGTCGCAGCACTAGGAGGTCCAGTAATTAACCAGGGTGTAACATCCAGAGGATGTTTCATACTGTAGGACATTGACCTCATAGTCTCATCAAGATATGTAAACACTTCAGGAGGAGTGTTTACTTCAGGAGGAGTGTTTACTTCAGGAGTAGGAGAAGGAGAGCTGTCAGAGTCCATTGAAGTATTACCAATACGAGGTCTTTTGGTGGGTCTGGTTCTTGGAGGCATCTTGGTATGTCTCCGGCAGTTGATGTTGATTGAATTATTTAATTTAAAATGGTGCCACCGCCCCATTTTATATCTGGGGATTCTTCCTTCATTGTTCAATCCATTGTCTTCAACAATTGATTGTTTCGGAAAACTGATTGTCTGATATTGTTAAAGCCATTCATATCAGAGCGCGCTCTCTCAATCGCCGTTTTTCAACACAGTGCGTGAAAACTCTTCACCAGCCTCGCACCGTTCAATCTACTTTGGTCTTGTAAGGTACAACTTACATATCCCTGTATATCAATACATATACTAAAACATAGGTTGAAATCTACATACTCCCTGAAACAATAATACACAGGAGTACTACTAGCAGTAACTTCGACTATGGTACATTGGACTTGGAGTAGACTAGAGTAGANAACCTTCAGAGGGAATGTTGAGCAAACAGCACTCGGTGTTTTACTAGCACCGCCTAATTAATTAGGTATAATAATCGCCCCTAATTAATTAGATATAATAATCGCCCCTAATTAATTAGGTATAATAATCGCCCCCTAATTAATTAGATATAATAATCACCCCCTAATTAATTACATAAAGTATTGCGATGCGAGTGAAAACGGTTAAGAATTAATACAATAATGACCGATTATCATTTTTTTTATTTAAGACGGGCATATATCATTGTCAACAAGTACCTAGCGTGTACGGAGTCAAGGTACTTCGCAGATGCATGGCATGCCGACCAGTGAAGTATTATGTGCAGGTTACCAGTGGGTGAAGAGTTTTCACCCACCTCGACACATATCGCACTTCGGTCTTGTAAGGTACAAACTTACATATCCCTGTATATCAATATATACTAAAATATAGGTTGAAAATCATTGATATGTAAAGCTTGTAACTATTTTGATTTTCTTTGTTTTACTCATTTAACTTGATCTTTTTTTATGGATATATAGTAAAAAGATATATATATTTTATTTTGAGTAAATTTTTCACTAGATAAAAGAACTCACTTATCTTTAAATTTATCTTTAATTTTTAAATTAGAATCAAGATTATTAAATACTGATCTATGACTATTAAAGTTGTAGGTTTACAATGATATTGAAAATATGAATATTCAGATTTTGTATCAGAAAAAGGAGAAACTATAGAATTTGAGTCATATATTATACCTGATGACATGTTAGAAGAAGGTCTTCAGTAGAATCTATAATATTTTCTAAATATTGATATACAAATACAGTACATGGAACACCTTTTATTAAATTTACATTTATTTGTTTTTTTTTTTTCAGATATTCATATTTAATAAGTATAAATTCATTTTTTTTTAATTTTAGCTTGTCCCGCCTTCGGCGGGCAGATATTCTTTATTTATATTTTTGAAGTGTGACCCCGAGACACTTGAATTTATGATTTACTATTTTAATAAATAAATAAATCTGTTAGATTCTGGTTACGTCCAGTACTCTGTTTTAGTGTGTTTTGTATGTTTATTCGTCGATGATTCCTCAAGGAGGAACCATGGCACCTTATATAGACTGGTCCGGCATAGAGGAATAGAGGTCGTATTGAGGGCCGAAGGCCGCTCAACATCTGATCGACCAGTGCAGGGTTTCAGCATCCACATGGGTAGTACACTACCCATGGTGGGTCTAACATACACTACTAGTACTACACTACTAGTACCACACTATAAGACATTGACCTCATAGTCTCATCAAGATATGTAAACACTTCAGGAGGAGGAGAAGAAGAGTTGTCAGTGCTCATTGAAGTATTATCAATACGAGGTCTTTTGGTGGGTCTGGCTCTTGGAGGCATCTTGGTATACCTCAGGCAGTTAAATGTGCGTTCAACGGATTCTTTAGGTATCTGGAAAGCTTCAGCACAATGAAATTGATGTCAAAACGAGCAGTGTTTGAGGCAAAGAGTAGTTTGCCAATTATAGAACGGTATTCCGTTCCATCACAAGGGTCTTCATCTCTTCGCTTACATTTTTCTCGTAGTAGTAGTACTACACTACTAGTACCAGTACTACACTACTAGTACCAGTACTACACTACTAGTACCAGTACTACACTACTAGTACCAGTACTACACTACTAGTACCAGTACTACACTACTAGTACCAGTACTACACTACTAGTACCAGTACTACACTACTAGTACCAGTACTACACTACTAGTACCAGTACTACACTACTAGTACCAGTACTACACTACTAGTACCAGTACTACACTACTAGTACCAGTACTACACTACTAGTACCAGTACTACACTACTAGTACCAGTACTACACTACTAGTACCAGTACTACACTACTAGTACCAGTACTACACTACTAGTACCAGTACTACACTACTAGTACCAGTACTACACTACTAGTACCAGTACTACACTACTAGTACCAGTACTACACTACTAGTACCAGTACTACACTACTAGTACCAGTACTACACTACTAGTACCAGTACTACACTACTAGTACCAGTACTACACTACTAGTACCAGTACTACACTACTAGTACCAGTACTACACTACTAGTACCAGTACTACACTACTAGTACCAGTACTACACTACTAGTACCAGTACTACACTACTAGTACCAGTACTACACTACTAGTACCAGTACTACACTACTAGTACCAGTACTACACTACTAGTACCAGTACTACACTACTAGTACCAGTACTACACTACTAGTACCAGTACTACACTACTAGTACCAGTACTACACTACTAGTACCAGTACTACACTACTAGTACCACACTACTAGTACTACACTACTAGTACTTATACTTCTTAGACTATGTACTTCGACGCCTAGTAAATATGTCTAATCCTCTAATTAACTGTATGAAAATACCATGTATTTATTGAATAGAAATACTACGAAACAGAAATTCTTTAACTTTTCTTATTAATTAATTAATTATTTATGACCTTTAGTCTTGGACTTCACTACTCTCCGTCAATTCGGGGTCCACAAAACCCCAAGCCGGTGTGGGAGTAGAGTCAGTCTCTCCAAAAGGGTCCCAGAGTTTGGGGTGGGATTTTGGGGGGTCCCAAGGCAGTGCATGAGCTTGGTGCATGGTTTCACCCTTTCCCCCTTTTCCCCAATTTCCCTCTTTTTCCCCCTTTTCCCAAATGGTTTCTGTATTTTCCCAAATGGTTTCTGTATTTTCCCAAATGGTTTCTCCATTTTCCCAAATGCTTTCAGCATTTTCCCAAATGGGTTCCCGAGTGATTTCCCAAATGGTTTCCGCAACCTTTGGCCCAATGGTTTCTGCATCGCACGGAATACAGCCTCCAAAAAGAAAGTCCATGGTCAGCTGCGTAATTAAGTTGCCCTTTGGGGGCAGCTTGGAATTCATGTTCAAGTCCAGGTTAAGGCCCAGATCAACGTCCAGGACCAGCTTCATTGATTGGAAAAGCGAGTGGAACCGCGATTGGGACCTCGAGTGCAGCTTTGTGCGATGTGAGAGACTCAGGGTGCTTGAAAAAGTGCTCATATCAAAGGATGAGTTTCTAGAGTCCAAGGTATTAAAGGCTGAGCTTTGTACCTCGTCTATGACACCTTCTGTCTCTTTGTACTCTGTAAGAGCTGGGTTGAGGTTTTCAGAGTTAATTTTGGCTGGCAAAAAAGCCTGGACTAAGGGAGAAAGCTCTAAGGCTCTCCAGCCCAAGGGACTAGCCCCGAGGTCTAATTTGGGGTCTAATTTGGGGTCAAAAGACCAGTCCACGGGCTGCCATTCTCTAAGCTTGCGAGGAGTCGAGCCAAGAGAAGTCAGAAAAGCCAGAAAAGCCAGAAAAGATAGAGAATCCGGAGAATCCTGAGCACCCTGAGCAACCAAGAGTGGAGAGAAGTCAGTTTCCAGTGGGGTACTGCTGTTGAAGAGCCGGTGGAAATGGTCACACAGGTCAAGAGCTTGCATTGAAATAGTCAGTGGGAAACTGGAGGGAGGAGATGAGAGTGTCTAATGATTAAAGTCTGAGAGTCTAAAGTCTGAGAGTCTAAAGTCTGATATTAAAATCGGAGAGTCTGAGTAGAGTCGGTGGAGTGAGTAGAAAGTTGAAACTGGGCGAAGAACGCGGCTTATATATATATAGGGCAGCGCAGCCGACTACAAACTCGTTTCTGGTATGGCTAATCACAAAAAAAAAATACGCTATGTATTTGCCTATCAAAAAAAAGTATCAAAAAAACCAGAATATCAAAAAACCAGAATATCAAAAAAACCAGAGTCTCAAAAAACCAGAATATCAAAAAGACCAGAGTCTCAATGGCATATACGAAAAGTTGCCGCGACGCACAGTACAGTATTTTTCAAAACGATTCAAAACAGCGCGGCAAAATGTTTCGAACCAAGAAGACAAAATAATTTAAACCAGCATGGCAAAACGATTTAAACCAAAAAATTCAAAAAGTTTCGTACACCCCTAAAACGGTGTTGTATACAGGATAACCCCGAAACAGGGTTCAATTCCGTCCGTTTTTCACTCTTGATTAATACTGCAAGACTTTTGTCCCAAATGTATTACAAAAGAGGCAATCCTCCAGATTTATAATTTAAGATTTCAGATTTAAAATTTCAGATTTCAGATTTAAAATTTCAGATTTCAGAATATTGAATTTTAAGGAAGTTGGGGTGAAAAACTGTGAGAAGGGGTACGAGACGCTTTTAAATTATTGGTTTGTTAAATTTTGCTAGTGTTGTTTGAATAATTTTGAAAAACACTGTATTCACTGGTGGGCGAGGTCGTGGCCAGAAGATGGGCGAGGTCGTGGCCAGAAGATGGGCGAGGTCGCGGCCAGAAGAACCATGACATACTGAAAAAAAAAAATACGGGGGAGCTGATTTCGGAAAAACATGGCTTGGAAGATGTACCGATAGGTTTAGCATAAGCACAATCTGAACCGTGGAAATTTGGGACGGGGGTAATGCACAGGCTCCGTTTTTATTTTGTGACATGCAAGGTCGATTTGTGATTTGTGGTATGTGGATCCACCTAAATCGGTGTCATGTGCACATCACATTCGCATTTGAAAAAAAAAGAGATGCATTTAGATACTTGGACTAGACGATAATTAAAAAATATTATAGACATTTGGACTGTGTTTGATTGAAATAAGGGGAAATGGATTGAGTTGGGTGCAAAATCCTGCACACAAG
The DNA here is from genome assembly GCA_002374485.1 of Metschnikowia santaceciliae. NCBI lineage: Eukaryota > Fungi > Ascomycota > Pichiomycetes > Serinales > Metschnikowiaceae > Metschnikowia > Metschnikowia santaceciliae. Next base: position 11,099 of record NKZN01001783.1, read on the forward strand.
CACTTCTCAATGGTGAGCATTGAAAAAAAAACAAAAAAAAACAAAAAAACGGTACCTTCTTAAGTTAATGGTGTTAGTACCAAGTATATTCGAGGCACTATGTACCACCTAAGGGATATTAGTTCTTATATATATTGGGTAACTACAAAAGTTCACATGTCATCTCTTAATTTCCGTCTTGTAAGGTACAACTTACATACCCTGTATATCAATGTATAGTAAAGCATAAGTTGAAAACGAATGTAGTATCGAATAGGCATAAAAGTACTAAAAACATAGCAGGTACTATTTACACTTATTATGAATATGTATAACTGTGGCTATGGGATCACTATATCTACTTGTACTGTACAGTAGTCTATTCCTATGCATATATACAATAAATGTACAACAGTACATAGTACAGACACTATTGAGTAGAATATTTGGCAGGGTACTATATACACTTACTATGACTATATAACAAACATGACTATACAATAAATATGACTATACAATAAATATGACTATACAATAAATATGCCTATACAATAAATATGACTATACAATAAATATGACTATACAATAAATATGACTATACAATAAATATGCCTATACAATGAGTACGACATGGATACTATAGTACGCGTATTTGTACTGTACAGTATTCCTATATACTATACACAATAAACTCCAAGCAGGATATATCACCAAAAGAATGGAGTAATGTATGATTTATATTTACCATGACTAGTTTCGTATACATTTATTATGACTAAAGTAGTATTTACAAGTCTTATGACTATATAATATATACATTTACATGACCATGTATTAGAGCATGGATTCACTATTTACTAGATCCACCTGTACACTATTCCTATACCTTATATACAATAAGCACCAAGCAGTGAAAAGTATCAAAATTATTAAAACCAGTATACAGTACAGAGAGAATGAAGTGAAGTGTGAAATAGGGCAAGAAGTAGGGTACTGTATACACGTACTATGACGAACATATTATATACACGAACTACGACATAGATTACTAAAGTACTCATACTGGTACTGTGCAGTATTCAGTATAACATATACAATACAAAACCAAACAGTATCTAATTACAGAGAGTATTGAATACAGTATAAGTAGAGTAATTAGTAGAGTTGCAGTTCGTTCTCGCCAACCAGCTATTTGCATCTCCGTATGTTTGAAATGGTGCTAAATACCATTAGCGAACTTTCAACCTATGTTTTAGTATATATATTAATATACAGAGATATGTAAGTTGTACCTTACAAGACCAAAGTCTTAGACGAGGTGCGAGATGGGTGAAGACTTTTTGTTGTGATATGAGGTACATATGCAGTATATACACCTAAGTGCCCTGCACTTAGGTTCCATTGCATCATATATGCCCACAGGGCTTGAGCCCTCATTTCCCTTGACCGCTGTCCTAAACCGCACATCCTNCATTTCCCTTGACCGCTGTCCTAAACCGCACATCCTGCTTTTCCCGCTGCTCTAATTATTGGAGCTTGCACGACCTCTTCCTACACATATGAGAAGAAAGACTATTTCATATTCTTTCTCTCTAAGGACCTTATTCTACCTGCTCTCTACAGACTAGATATTGAATACATATTGTTACAGAAATGTCACTTACTGAAGAATCTCAGGGGATCTCTTCCAAGGAGTTCTTTGATAAAGTTAATAAATTTAACCCAATGCTGACCGTTCCCTATGAGGGGTGGATCCTGTCTGAGGCTCCACTCTTGCAGGAACGTAGCTTCTTTCTCAAGGAGGTTTCAGAACACTTTTCACCCACTACCAACCTGCATATAGTTCTTCCTAGATCTGCTTATAACACATCCACGAAGTACCTTAGGTCCGTACAAGCTAAGTACTCGTTGACATGAATAGACGGGGCTTGAAGTCATTGGTGGGGGGGGGGGGTACTATTTTCCAGTGTCAGAAACCAAGGGTCAGTCAGGACAACCAAGGGTCAGTGAAGGCCGACTCTCATATATATAATGAGGCCTTCGCTACACCTCTCCTCTCATGAGTTAACTACTCAAATATCTCTACCTAGGGAGACATACCAAGATGCCTCCCAAATTCAGACCCACCAGATCCCCTTGTAGTGACATTGAGGCTCCGCCTATGTCTGAAGTAAACACCTCAGCTCAAGTGTTCACTTATCTTGATGAAACAATGAGATGCGTATCTTATGGTCAAAAGAGATCTCTGGACCTTAAACCATGGTTACTCTATGGGCCACCTGATTCCCCAGCATTCCTAGCTGAGCTGGAGTTAAAAAATCTACAAAAGGGAGTGGTGTATAGTGACATCTCAGCTTACGACAATTGGCTATTCTGGTGAATTGTTAGATATTCTGGTGAATTGTTAGATATTCACGGTGGTCTATCAGTGAGTCTTATCATAACAGCCAGTATTATATCACACCAACCATAACACCAACCAGAACACCAACCAGAACACCAACCAGAACACCAACCATAATAGAATTCATTGATACTTGTAGTGTGGAACTACTGCAATTCCTTACAGTCTTGTTTCATCATAGTAGTGTAGAGTGTAGTGTAGAGTGTAGTGTAGTGTAGAGTGTAGTGTAGTGTAGAGTGTAGTGTAGTGTAGAGTGTAGAGTGTAGTGTAGTGTAGAGTGTAGTGTAGTGTAGAGTGTAGTGTAGTGTAGAGTGTAGTGTAGTGTAGAGTGTGTAGAGTGTATGTTCGCTTCTGGAGCTCAAGATTAATACAGAAAAGTATGATTGTATCAATATACCAGAAACCAACAGTGCTCATATGTAGTAGTAACGATTACTCTATGAATACTACACTAGAAGTAGTAATCAGTAGTAACTGATCTATAGTTATGAGGATGAGTAGTATGACTTAGTATGAGTAGTATGACTTAGTATGAGTAGTATGACTTAGTATGAGTAGTATGAGTCAGTATGAGTAGAAAGAATGGTACTTGTTAACAGTATAAGTAGAGCTATTAGTAAGAGTATGAGTAGTAAGAGTATGAGTAGTATGAGTATCATCAGTAGTATTAATAGTAAGAGTAGTAAGAGAAAAGAGAAAGCGATAGTAGTTCGAAGGTTACTAGAGAGATCTGAAAGTGGTTCAAATTGATCATGAGGACAATTGATAATGATGAGAGGTAGTCTAGAAGAACATAGTCTAGAAGAACATAGTCTAGAAGTAGAGAGCGTGGAGTGGAGTGAAGACTGTAATATACACACTTTATACTTAAGATTAGCAGAGAGGGCTATATACTGTTGTATGACTATGAGTAGTAGCATCAGTAGTATGAGTAGCATCAGTATCAGTAGTAACTATTAATCTAGTAGCAGTAAATAGTAGTTGTAGTTTGTGGTAAAATAGCAAGAGCACTCCATTGCAACCATCCACAAGTAGTGTAGTACAGGTAGTAATGTATTAGTAGAAATCTATAAGTAGTAACTAGTAGTAACTAGTAGTAACTAGTAGTAGTGATTAGTAGAAGTAGCTAGTGGTAAGCTATAAGTGGTGATCTAGTAGCAATCTACGGGTAGTAATTAGTAGTCATTAGTGGTAGTAATTAGTAGTCATTAGTGGTAGTCATTAATGGTAGTGAACTAGCAGTGTTAGATTCTTGTGAACCTTTCATGTGCTAAGTTATTTTTGTTGGTTGATGATTCCTCAAAACAAGGGAGTCGAGCTACTTAAGTAGTTGACGGCGGAGTCGCCTAGTCAACCAGTCTTCCCATAATCCGTCCGGGAAAATTGCTCAAATTCCATCCCGGTACTTCTGGTTTATCACATTCCACCCTGGTGCTTTGTACCATGGTGACTGTGGAGGTGGCATTCGGGAATGGTCATTGTCAGATCAGACGGCGTAGTCTTCATAATACCATTATGGGTAGTGCCCTGCCCCTCGTGGATCTAACGGTACTACTAATCTATGAGTAGTATGAGTAGTATGTATGAGTAGTATGTATGAGTAGTATGTATGAGTAGTATGTATGAGTAGTATGTATGAGTAGTATGTATGAGTA
>NKZN01001785.1:0-87631 GCA_002374485.1 Metschnikowia santaceciliae
AGAATGTCAGTGACGAGGGCAGTGGTCTTGGAGTAGTGTTATTTTGAGCCAATCTTTAGTGTTCTGACCCAACCTTTCGAGTCCAATGGTGTTTTAAACAAGGACATGTTCAAGCCCAGAGTGTTCGTAACGGACGCGGTCTAGTGCCAACATTGATGCGCTAGTCCAAAGTGGCCTGTGCTAGTTTCTCTTATTAACGATAAACACCGGCTACCAGACTCATGTTGGCCTACAACAACAGGCTTAGTAAACAGTCTAGTGCAGTCCTACTTATAGTAGCAGGCTAGTACACTATAATTCATAGTCAATATGAGTGGGGAAGATTATTATGGGTCCATTATAGTACATACCACCAATATCTAGAGCTTTGTAAGAATAGTCAGTCAGTAAGATTCTCTGGTCATTTAAACGATAATATTATGACCTAATAGTATGCTTTATATAACCCCCCCCCCAATGATTGGTATAAAAGATGTAAAGGGTCTAGTGTGGAATATCGCAGGCCTAGCCTCTCTATAATACCTAGTAAATGATTGTTATAGAGCCAGGCGAATTAATGCATATGCATAGAGACCAGAAGCCTACTAAAGTATACTCAGGGTATTTAGTCAGTGTAACTGGTAGTCAAGAATATAGTGTACCACTAACATCACTAATAGAGTGTACCACTCTATGATATATACTTACTACACTATACTGTGTAACTAGTACAGTATGGCTATATATGGTATACGTAAGTACTATGACTATTATGCTATGAATACAGTACTCTAACATGTGTACCATGACTATCTACACCATGGTTTAATGACTAGTATACATTTTGATAATGGTAATGTACTCTGGTAATGTATTGAAATCACTACTCCAACTACTCACGGTTCCCTTATTTCAGTGCTTCACCACTCACTAACTAAGAACTACACTACACTATACTATTACTAACGTACTACTTAATGCTTACTGCTATACTGCTATACTATATTACATTATACTAGTACTTGATACCACACTACCTCTCACCTTACACTAGAACCCTACATTGGACTATAGTTTTCTTGCATCTCTTACTTCTCTACTACTGTTACTACTCTTATACCTCTTCCTATCTCACACTACTGTTACCACTGTTACCACTGTTACCACTGTTAAAATTCATACTACTCATACTACTAGTACTACTAATGCCACTCTTACCACTCTTATCCTGTTAGATCTATAGGCAGGGCTTTACCCGTATGGTATTCTGAAGCCACCCATTCCAATCTTAACAACGGCCATTCCATAATGTATACCTATACCATTTCACAGTATTGGTTGATGCGACGGCCAAGAACAATCACCACTATTGTCCTGGTGAAGAGTTTTCCCGCAAGCACCTAGCAACGACCCGCTGACTAAGCGTCCCTGCTGTCACCTACTTAAGTAGCTCGATTTCTCTCCTCTGGGGAATTATCTGAAAATGAACAGTGTAAACAAAGCACTTGAGATAACAACAAAAATCTAACATATACCGTGTAATACACATCAATTACCACGACTCATTCTGTAGTATATTGGTGACCTCAATACTAATCACTTTAATTTTGGCTAAAACAATCCTCCTCTTAATAGTCAATCAGTATAATTCAATCCGAAATTATACTGACTGTAACTACTAACCATGATCCGCATGATCCATATAGTCTACATAGTCTACATAGTCTACATAGTCTACATAGTCTACATAGTCTACATAGTCTATTCTGGCTCCATAGTCTACCCTCTTTATTAGTCAACCTTATCTCCATAATCTATAGCTACCTAATCTACATATCCTGTTTAAGCCTTACTCAGTCACTACATCTACATAGTCTATAGCCTATAGTTTATGGTCTACAAAGCTATAGCCTACCTAATATACATAGTGCATAGTCTATAGTTTACATTGTTTGCATTAGTCTACATAGCTGCATAGTCATTGACCTGTCTGTATAAGTCTTACTTACTATTTCCATATCTTGCTTTAGGTGCTCGAGCTTGACCTCCACTGTATATACACTATACTGTCTCACCAAAGACACCCACCATACATTACACCCATTAAACAACAATAAACAACAAACCTTCCACGGATTCCACCTGTATATATATCTTCTTCTAGATGCCTTGCGTGTATACACGCCTTGTGTTCTCTAGGGCGGCCAACTTGTATATGGCTCGGTCTCTGGCTTTTCGTTAGCACAATGTCTTGGATCTACTTAGTCACTACATAATTTACATAGTGTAGAAAACTCTGCATTGTCTAGATGGTGCAGATAGTTCAGATAGTCCACCTAATTTCTTTACCTGGTTACTTAGATAGTACATAGTCTATACCCTACACAGCTTACCTACCTTATGTCCAGTGAAAGCACATACCTGTCTGAACTTACGTGTGGGCTCAAAAAAAGCTGGATACGCAGACAGAACTGCCACAGCAAGCTGAAGTTGTGGGCGTAGAAGGATCTGACAACACAAGAACTGACAAAAAAAGGCATTGACACTGTTCTTAATACCTAAATGTACTACTATGGTACTATTATGGTACTACTACTACGATACTACTACTATGATACTACTACTATGATACTAATATGGTACTACTACCATGTATCATAAAAATTCCCGTTAAAATAGAATACTCCAAAATCGATACTACTAGTGTGGTGAATCTTACTGTTACTTCCATAGACCTACTAAAAGGTCGCAGGCTAGTAATCTGGTCCACCACATCAATAAATAGCAAGCCAAGAAAAGAAAGAAAAAAAGAAAATGTTGAATTTAGGAATAATTATAAGTCCAAAACACTATATAGTAAGTACTAAAACATAAAGGTAGCAAAAAAAAAAGAGAGATGGTATTATATGGTGATGGGGAGGTTGCAGTGATAAGGTTGTCTGCAGTCCTATCAGCGCAGATGTCCCACACTCACCTTGGACTGGGTGAGAAAGCGACTCCACCTACACCAATCTGCACAGCCCAAATGAGCGAAACAGCAGTGGCTCCCGACCGAAATGCTCGAGCTTTGCTGCTCTTTGAAAAGGCGACCGAAAAAGAGCAACGTGGCCTCATGTCCGATGCGGTCAACCTCTACCGTGAGGCATTCAAACTCAACGAGCTGATAGACTTGGTGTACCGGAGCCAGAAAGTGCCGGAGAATATCGAGAATCTCCGGGCCAAAAACGGAAAAAACGCTGCTCGAAAGGTCGACGAGGCTCTTCTCAAAGCTATAAATGTGGATGTGCTTCTACTGTCGTTTGAAGATGCAGAGGCCTTGCCCCCGGGAGCCGAGGATAGTGACGGAAACCGCCTTGAAGACTTGAGTGTTCGTTTTTCAGGGATGTTGGCGCAAAAAAACGACATTGTGCCTGTTTCCCCGCTAATACGGCTCCCCAAGGAAATCTGGATCCATATTATGAAGATTCTATTGGCCGAAGACTCCGAGGCCTGGTTCCGCTTTGGCGTCACGTGCAAGCGGAATGCCTACTTAGCATTTGCTAGTACTGAAGTATGGCGTCATATGTGCTACTTGATATACCCAAGACAAGTATATGAGGAGAACGTGGGCTTTATTGGTGCAGAGAAACCCGTGCCGTTGGACCCCGTGCACGTGTTGCCCCAATACGACAATTCCTGGAAGAAAATGATCCACAGTCGGCCATTTATCAAGACCCATGGCTGCTATATTAGTGTGGTTAACTACTATAGTGAGGGAGGCCGGTCCGAGCTCTCGTCTAGCTTGAACAACCCCGTGCGTCTGGTCACCTACTACCGGTACTTGCGGTTTTACCCCGGAGGCGAATGTGTGGCGGCACTTACACGGCTTGAGCCACACAAGGTGGTTCCGCAGCTTCTGAGGGAAAATAAACTAAGGCGGCTTGTGGCTAATTTCGAGCTGAGGGACCTTAGTCGTATTGACCCCCTGGACGAGCCGCACCGTATCCATAGGGGCACTTGGACGGTGTCTACGGATGCCAAGGTGCATGTGACGGTGCATGAGGGATCTGTGCCGTACTATACGTTCCACTATAATTTTGAGATAAAGAACTTGGGCACGATTCTGAGGCACTGCAAGCTCCGGTGGCAGAATTTTTATGCGGTGTGGAAAAAGAGTCCTGGGTTTGAAGATCGCGAGGGTGAGGTGGTGGATTTCTCTTTGAAGAACGAAAAGGACTTTAAGTTCTCGCGGGTGCGCTCCTATACTGATACAAATTAATGAGAGAAAAGACCATGGCTAAGAGTGGGAAGATTGAGGACAGAGGAAAAAAGAATTTCTTGACAACATTTGACGTCTAATGCTAGTACCATACACACTACTGTGGATGTTCACTTTAAAAGAAATCATAATTTAATGATGGTACTGGGGAAATGAAGTGAAGTATAAAGATAGTGTCAATGCTTATACAAGGCAGAACTTCTATTCATTAGAGTACTCGTTGACATTAACTTCAATAACTTGGTACTCAGTGATCGCATACTCAATACTCACTGAGTATCGAGAACCTATATTGGTATCTCGTACTTGGTACTGAGTGTATCAGCGAAAGTACTCAGTACTACTACTAAACTGAGTGGTATCAGTACTAGTCCTCAGTACAAGTACTTAGCACTAGAACTAGTTAACCAGCTCAAATCAGTGTTGGCAAGTGCTAGCTAGTTTAGCCAAAGTGACACTAGTCTATACCAAGTCGAGTTTATACTGAGCTTTACGATTGTCTTTACCGTGTCTTTACCAAGCTTACTATGACCATACTGTCCATACTACGTGTGCTTCTGGTACTCATGCTCAGAGTAAGACTTTACTCATCACAGTGGCTACCGCTGCACATACTAGCCTGAAGAGTGTTCTTCTTTCAAAAGAAGTTCAATGCTCTAGAATGAATTGACCAATAAACTGAGCAGTCCATTACTCATTCATTCCAGACTGTCTAATGCTGACTATGGTGAAACACGTGGAGATCGAGATTTTCAGGTCTTAAACTGATTTATGAGTCCTAAGAATAAGCAACTCCAAGTCTCCATACCCAAACACCAACCAGATCCACGTGAAACCATTTACTCATCAGGACCCATCAGGACCCATCAGGACCCATCAGTACCCATCAGTACCCATCAGTACCCATCAGTACCCATCAGTACCCATCAGTACCCATCAGTACCCATCAGTACCCATCAGTACCCATCAGTACCTATCAGTACCCATCAGTACCTATATACTACGCGTAGCATGATACAAACGCCAACCCATGACTAATATACGCAATCGTGATGAGAATTACTCAGCAATGCCAAAAATAGTATTACCAGCAATACCATTGCTAATACTACTAAAACACAGTAGTGTACAAATAGCCATGGTCTACACCAGCTATTGTACTGTAGAAAATGTAAAACACCAGGGCCTCTGTACGTGCGCGCACCAGAGCCCTGCGCGCGTGCACACCGGGCTACTGAAAATTTTGCCAAAACCACCATTTTTACACGCTAGTGACCCCATACTGAGCATCCCCCCCCAAAACTCTCATCCCACCATGTCGAGATTTTTTGCCTCAGGTTACAACTCTGAGTCCTCGTCGTCCGAGGAAGACTTGTTGAGCACCGAGGAGGAATTGATCTCTTCCTCCGAAGAGTTCTCCACCGATAGTGAATTCGACAACGACGACCTGGACTCGGAAGATGACTCCGACTCCGACTACAGTGGCGTTGGCCCATCGTACTTCTTGAAAAAAGACTTTTTGAAGGGCGGCCGTGATCTGGATTCCGATAGCGAGGACGAGGGCCGCAAGGTGGTCAAGTCTGCCAAGGAGAAGCTTTTGGATGATATCCGTGAGTCTGTTGATGCCATTTTCAACGCCAAGAATGTGGAGAACTGGAGCGGTGTTCTTACTGAGTTTGACCGTTTGGGCAAGCTGTTGGTCAGAGCCAACCAGCAGAAGATCGGCATCCCCAACTTCTACTACAAATTGTTGGCCCAGCTTGACGAATCCGTCAACGACACTTCCAGTGATAAGGACAAGAGAAAATTGCCTGCTGATCAGAGCAGAGCCTTGAACACATTGAAACAGAGGGTCAAGAAACAGACCAAGGAGTTCAAGCCTTACATGGACCTCTACAGAGAGAACCCCGAGGCCTTTGATTCCGAGGAGCCTGTCCAGATTGCTCCTCAGGAGAAGAAGGATAGCAAAGAGGCCGTGGTCGGTACCGTTTCCGGAACGGCCCGTGTCATGAGCCCTGTGTTCACCACCTTGAGGAACATTGCTGAGACCAGAGGTAAGAAGAACATTGACAAGCTCGAGCAGGTTTCTATTTTGGAGAACTTGCTTGCTGAAACAAAGGAATCCGGCTCCGTTTTCGAGCTCATTTCTGTCTACCAAATGTTGCTTTCCGTGCGGTTCGATGCTGGCTCCAACCTGGCTTTCATGCCTGTCAAGTTGTGGAAGAGCAACGAGTCCGATACAGCTGATTTCTTGGAGCTCTTGGAGAAGAACTTCTCCTCGTACCAAGTCTCCGAGACCGGCGCCCCTACAGACGATATCGATGTGGAACCCGTTGCCAACGCCAGCGGAGTCAAGGTGGTGCAGGGCTCCATTTCCTCTGTATTGGAACGCTTGGACGACGAGTTTGCCAAGTACTTGCAGAACACCGACCCCCACTCTACAGAATACATTGAACGGTTGAAGGGCGAGTCCGACCTCTACAACTTGATTGTTCGTGCCCAAGTGTACGTGCAGTCTGTGTCGGGTGACACCGAGCACTTGGCCAGAATTGTCTTGAGAAGATTGGACCACGTCTACTTCAAGCCTGCACAATTGATCGAGATTGTCGAGAAGGCTGCTTGGGAAAACGTTTGGAGCGGATCAGGACTTGAGAACTCCGAGTTGATCACCAAGGGCTCCGAACCCCAGAAGGTCATCTCCACCTTGCGGGACTTTTTGTTCAAGCAGGAAGCCCCCATCTACAAAACAACCGCGTTGTTATCCTACACATACTACCTTGCTGTGAACGACAAGTACGCCGAGGCCAGAGAGATCTTCTTGAACTCGCACCTATACAGCCATATTCACCAACTTGATTCGTCCGTTCAGGTATTATACAACAGAGCGTTGGTGCAATTGGGATTGGGAGCTTTCAAGAGCGGTGAAATCGAGGAGTCTCACCAGATCTTGAACGAGATTGTTAACTCGCAGAGAGTCAAGGAGTTGTTGGGCCAAGGTTTCGTCAACAAGTACCCCAGCCAGGTCACTGCAGCTGAGAAGCAGAAGTTGTACCCATTCCACATGCACATCAACTTGGAGTTGTTGGACTGTGTGTTCATGACAGCTTCCATGTTGATTGAGATCCCAGCATTGGCCGCCGCCTCCAACTCGTCCAAAGACTCGAAACGTAAAACGAATATCAAGTCGTTCAAGAGCAAATTGGAGTTCCACGACAGACAGTACTTCACGGGACCTCCTGAGAGCATCAAAGACCACTTGATCTATGCTTCCAAGTACTTGCAGAGAGGAAACTGGTCCAAGTCATACGAATTATTGTCATCCATAAAGATCTGGAAGTTGGTGCCCGATACCAATGCCTTGTTGCAGATGTTGAAGTACCAGTTGCAGATGGAGGGCTTGAGGACCTACATCTTCACCTACCAGTCAATTTTCACCAAGTTGTCGGTAGAGAAGTTGGCCACCATGTTCCAACTTGAACAAAGTGTTGTTACCGGCATCATTGAGAAGATGCTTGATGGAGGAGAGTTCCAAGGATCTTTGACCAACAACTTCATCAACTTCTCTACGGACGCGCCCCAAAGAAGCAGATTGCAAGAGTTGGCCATCGTGATGAACGAGAAGGTGGGCATGTTGAACGAGAAGAACGAGCAAACGTCATCCAACGGCCACTTCAGAAAGCAAGTGATGCAACAGCAACAACAACAGCAGAAGGAGCAGAAGGAACAAAAGGAGATCTTACAGGAGGAGAACAGCAAGTTTAGATATGCCAATATCAACACCAACAACGATGAGTTTCAAGTGACTGCTTGAGTTGAGTTCAGGCTGAAGTTTATAGCATGAGAGATGGACATGTCTCGAATCCAATGTTTAATAGATCCGTGTAGATTTTGAAATTGAATAATGAATTTGGGTTGCTTTATTCGTCATTTATATCTGATTGTTAATATTTGATGATGCACTGTTAAAGATTGAGAAGTACGCGGGCTCATAACGTGCGAGAAATTTATCACAAGAAAACAAAGAAAAATTGGAAGAGTAGGCAATTATTGTACGGTTATTGTTAGGATTAGAGGTATGACAGAATGAATTTTATTTGATCCTTGACTCTGTGCTCTAGACTAGTATCCTATTGAAACAGAACCATAACAACCATATTATATATAGGCAGCGGATCATCATCTAAATGTATTTTACCATACCCAATTCCTCTGATAAGTGAAGTTTTTTCTGATAAGTGAAGCTGTTATAATCAGGCTGTTAATTTCAGGCTGTTAATTTCAGGCTGTTAATTTCAGGCGGTCATAATTTGCTGTTATCATTCGCTGCTATATTCAGGTTGTTATAATTTGCTGTTAAGTATGGTCTGAGAAAATGTAGAAGGAATGTGCGCGAAAGGAAGATTAAGACCAGTCAGTTGGTGGCTACCTAACCGCAACCAATTCCACACCAATATAAAGTAGTATACTTCTTGTGCAATGATAAATTTCTATGCTTAGTCAGATGTAGTCTAGTAAACCTTTCGAAAAGCACTATTTTGTATCAAATTCAATTTTTACTGATTCATCTCTTACTTACACTACATATACTTGACTCACAGTTGACATTATTGGAATGGAATTGCACATTCACACTGAACTAGAATTTCAATTAAACCACACTGGTGATAAATTATAAAGGATTATTTTGCTTCCTCGAACATACAAAAAACGGGCCAAAATTGATAAAGAGAAAAATAAAAAACAAAAAATAAGAAAGGTAAAAGGACATTATAAATACTCCTACCTTTTATACTGGTATGTTTGATTATGGCTACCAAAAGCTTAGTGTTCGCGAGATAGAGAAGGAGAGATTTGCAGAGTAGAAAAGAGGACGGGAAAAAGGTGCGATAAGAGAAAGCACGGAAAAGTGCGCCAAGTATGAGAAGAGAAGCTATAGCCAAGTGCGCGGAGGTTGGCCAGAAGTTGGCCATGGAAATAAGCTAGTCTATGAATAAGGAAAAAAGCCTGCGAAAATCAGACGAAAAGCAACCTGTGGTTATCCATACACATGCCATTGACCTAAACTCAAAGCTAGATACATTTATTTTATAACAATTCTGGTTTTGATCATTTGAAGTGATTTTTCTGTGCCGAAGTGGTTCTGGTTCTGGTCCTATGTTAATGTGATTATGATTCTTTTTTTGGATATTAATATTTTAATCTGATCCTGTTGTTGCTTCTATTATGTGTTGCTTCTGTTCTGTGTTGCTTGGCCTGGTGCTTGTCTTCTCACCACGCACTAATATCCAAGGTATAGTAAACCATGCTCATTACATGATAGGAAAAGAGAATATTGAAGATAGTTATTCTGTGATCAATAGCTCTTTGTTATACGTAGATATGGAATGCCTTTTAAAAGTTTAAAGGAAAGAATATCAATCTCTCAAGTATTGGATACATGTCTCAATAAAATATATACTTCCAAGGAGAGAAACAGTTTCATAGACATAGATAAAATAACTAAATACGTAAAAAAAAGAAATCGTAAACTTCTTTATTACAGGTTTTAGCGGCTATAATCAAAAAAATCCTTTGTATAGTTGTAGTCGTCAACAAATCTAAAATAATCGTTAAGTATGTTAAAATCTTGTTGTAACGTTAAGTACTAAAGGTATCTATATTCGTTGATGATTCCCGAGAAGGAGGAATCCAAGCTATTTAAATAAAAATCGGTTAAAAACAGGCGATGAGATAAGCCGATGAGATGAGATGACTTCATCGCTCATTGGGTGACGAATGCAGGAGTGAACTGCATTCGGTAACAAAAGAAACAAGTAACAAAAGAAGCGAGTAGTCAGACTCGGAGGCGAGTAGCTGACTAATCGACTTTCGTGGGCTCTAAAAATACCGATGGATAGTGCGTCTACCCATGGCGGTTCTAACAATATAGGTTTTGATCAATTACATGAATATGATACTGAATACCATTACTCTAATCTCAATAACAATACGTATATACGTATAGGTAATTGGGTAATTGAAATTAAAGATAAAGAAAGGGCTATGGATTCCTTTAAAAATTATTCTGGCTACTTTCTAGTAGTGTAGGGTGCAACCATAGTCACCAGCATGGAATTCGCAGCTACTATTCAAGTACATTTCACATACTCTCCAGTTTATCAGTACACCATCAAGTAATTATTATAGCCATCGAAATCCTAAAGAGACATTTTGATAACGATCTCATTTTTTCAACACATCTATATTATGATATACTTCTATTATTGTTGGTCTCTATAGATAGTACCTGGACACACAGTATAGTGATTTCTGGCCCTTCTTCAATATCTCACTCCACAATGGTATACAAAACAAAAACTAAATTATAAACTCTGCTATAAACCGTCTATATACCACTCTTAACCATCTATACGATTTTTTTAATCATCTAAAGAGACTTTTATTGAATTGGTGTTATGTAATTACCTGGTGTACGGGTGTGCATCTCATCAGCCTCAAGCTCATTACTCACTACATCACACTTACGCTCAGTTCCGCATTCTTCAGCCACTCAACCACCTTCACGGGACTCAAAACCTAACTCTTCTGGACTTACCCCAGACATAACTACTTATAGACTAAATATTTTGACCATCATGGAAAGGAAAGATCGGCCACTTAAGGTAAGCTCGCTCTGTGAGCTCTGCCATGGGCGCAAGGCAGTGGTCAAGCGCCCCAAAAACCTCCAGAAAGTATGCAAGGAGTGTTTCTACGTTGTGTTTGAGACTGAAATTCATAATACTATTGTTTCCGCAAACCTCTTTCAAAGGGGCGATCGGGTGGCTATTGGAGCTTCTGGAGGAAAAGACTCCACAGTGCTTGCGTCAGTGCTCAAAACCCTCAATGAACGGTACGACTATGGGCTTGAACTAGTGCTTCTCTCCATCGATGAAGGTATAAAAGGTTATCGAGATGACTCGTTGGCCACGGTCAAGCGTAATCAAAAGCAATATGATATGGACTTGGAGATCGTCCTGTATAAAGACCTCTACAACTGGCTGATGGACGAGATCGTGTCCTGTGCCGGAATCAGGAGCAGTTGCACATATTGTGGTGTTCTAAGAAGACAGGCCCTTGACCGAGGTGCTGCCAAGTTGGGGATCAACCATGTGGTCACAGGCCATAATGCAGATGATATGGCTGAAACGGTTCTTATGAATATCTTACGAGGCGATACTGCACGCTTGGAGAGTCTGACGTCGATCCTCACGCAGAGTGCTGGGCTGCCCATAAAACGGTCCAAGCCGTTCAAATACTCATACCAGAAGGAAATCGTGCTCTATGCACACTACAAGAAACTCGACTACTTTTCCACCGAGTGCACGTATGCACCCGAGGCATTCCGAGGCACTGCGCGCGAGCTTCTCAAGGGCTTGGGTGCTATTCGGCCTTCTTGTATCATGGACATAATTTATTCAGGGGAACATCTTGTTTTGGCCAACAAAAAGAAGAAGGTCACCAAGAAGTATAAACGAAACGTCAAGAAAGATGAGCAGGAAATCCTTCCCGATGGATCCGTGGCATTGCAGAAAAAGGACGGTAATACCTGCGAAAAGTGTGGTTACATCACTTCCAATAAGGTGTGCAAGGCGTGCTTACTTCTAGCGGGTCTTGAGATGAACCGCGCCAAGATAACGCTTGATGGGGGTGCAGATGGAGCCGCCAAATTAGGCAAGACCTTAGAACAGCTCAGTTTTTAGGGTTTTTCCTTGAGTCATTGGCAATAATTCCGAAGATCTATTCTCTCCGGTACACGTGGGAGGCCCCTGCCTGGTGGTTAGGAAACACCAACGTCTCTGCAATCACTGTGTTTTGCTTTCTTGATACCCCAAACACAATAATTTCCGCAATATCAGATGCAGTCAAAGGCGTGGTGCCCTCATAGACCTTTTTGGCCGCAGCATCGTCACCATGGAAACGCACCAAACTGAACTCCGTCTCCACTGCACCTGGGTCCACCTCCATCACACGGATGTGGGTATTGATCAACTCCTTCCGCAACGAGTGGGTGAAGAAGTTGACTGCTGCCTTGGATGCACAGTACACACTTCCTCCCGGGTAAGCCTCGCGGCCAGCAATAGAGCCGATGTTGACGATATCTCCGCTGTTTTTGGCCTTGAAAATGGGCAATGCCGCCTGCGTCATGTTGATCAAGCCCATGACGTTGGTTTGCATCATTCCCTGGAGGTCCTCGTCGGTGATCTCGCCAACGGTTTCCTTTCCAAGCGCTTTTCCGGCATTATTGATCAACACATCGATATCGGAGAATTCCCGAGGCAAATTGCTGAAAAAGGGCTTGATGGAGGCAGCGTCCGAAACGTCGAGTTTGGCGGTGTGCACCTGAATTGGCTTATAAGCATTGCTCAACTCCGAGGCCAATTCGGATAACTTGCTCTCCCGCCGAGCAGTCAAGATCAACTTGATGTTTCCTTGAGCAGCGGCCGCAAACTCGTGAGCCGTGGCGGCACCGATTCCGGAAGAAGCCCCGGTAATGAGGACGATTTTGTTGGCGAGTCTCTCTGCAGCTCTGGATCCAAAAGACATTGTAGTTGGACAAGATTGGACGGTGAGACTGGTGTATCGCGGGGTGCGTGTGGTGTGCAGGATTCTGTTTCCCCATATGTCCGTGACTATTCGAAACCACACCCTAGATTTCTATTTATATATAGTATTGCTCGAGTATCACAGGATAATGAGACTAAAGACATATGATGTGTGAGGTGTATGGGAGTGGAAAGTGGATGGAGCTGAGAGTATATAAGATAGATGAGATTAAGCTGGTACTAGGTTCATCAGATCCAGCCTTTCAATAAAAAATATCGATATAAGAGTCTAATCAATAATCATATCCCGCTATAAGTATTTTGTCCCTTTGCAGAATGGACAAGTAGACAAGGAGTTTTGGGGTGCTGAATCTTAGATACACTAGTACTTCAGACGCTAGTACTTCAGATACACCCGTACCTCCTCTATTCCTTGTAGTTCAAAGGTACATATTACTCATATCTCGGTAATTCATATAGGATTGTCTTAAATATACAAAAGTCATCTTCAGTAGTTTATAAGTAGTATGAGAGTATGTTTTTAGCTATAGTCTTCAGTAGTATACTGTGGTCGCGCACATATATATCTCATCATGAATTAGATGTACACATTATGGATTCTTGAAAATATCAAGTAGGAAAATTAAAGGCTTAAATAATCTTAGATTCTTTTACATATACTTCTATATAGTGGAAAGGTCCTGTATAGTACCCTTGCAATGGAATGGCTTCTGCAATGGCTCTTGCTATGGCTTGTTCTGTGGCTCACCTTGCGCGATTGACTGAAAACGCTGCTCACCCCAGCCGACCCAAATCCTCATTCACCACACTATATGTCTAAAATTACTTATAGTAGTTGGGGAATATACTAGGTTGATTTGCTATATGAGTCAAAATGAGTCTAGGAGATTTTATCTTAGAGTGGCCATTTAACTGTATACAGTATTTGAGCTTGGGGCCATGAAATTTCAAGGACTGAACGATAAGAACTTCACCTAATGCGTTTTTTCGATAAATTTAAAGACTATCATGTAGAAAAAGATAATATACTGCATGTAATGTCACTGTCTAATTTTTTTCCATTAGAAGAATTTGTTTCTCTTTAGAGTCATTTTTAATTACTCTTTAGAGCATGTAGTTATTATGTACTGGTTCCATTCTATACTGACTTATAAGTGTAGCACTGTAGAATCGAATATAGGTAATTATTATACCCCATGAAAATACTGGATGTACAGTCAGTTTATTGATTAACTATGCTAAAGAGTTATCGGAAAATAGCACCCCATTTCATGTATACTTTTCGATTAAAGTCTGACTTACCCACACGATATCTGAGTATGAAGCCTCACTGCCTGATACTTTGTATAAGGCCTTCAAGCTAGCGCGCTACCAGCCAGCCACCAGCCAGCCACCAGCGCGCACCTTCTCTTACAACTATATAAGCACCTCAGATTCCTCTCTCGGAGGAATCATCGGCGAATGAACATAGTAACTAGAGTACCTGACGTAAACCGGAGTCTAACACTTCTTATTTATCACTATATAAGAGAGTATGAGGGAGTATGGTACAGTAAGGTGTATTAAGAAACAGCACTGTAAGTATGGGGGAATATACCACAATAGACAGTGGATACTAGAGATAATACAATATTTTGAGTGGAGAATCTTGTGTATCGTATAGCCTTGCACACTATACACTCTACAATATAATATCTTCCACACTACATAATACGCTGTATATACTATCTGAAGTATACTCTCTAAAATGTATCAACTCTACTTTAGATTTCGTTGCATACTGTAGTGTTGACTATCCTTTTGCTGATTTCCTACAGTATATTCTACACTACATAATACTATCCACAGTAAAACACATTCTACACTATAATACTTTTCACAGTATAATAATTTCTATGGTAAATACTAGTTTCTACACGGTACATTTCATAATACCTGTACGCTATGTAGCTTCCACAATGAAAAACTCTCTATAGTATATACTATTTTCTACAATATAATAACGACACTGCATTCTTATATACAATATTCTTGCACACTATGTGATACAGATAGTACTAGAAGAATACTAGAAACTAGTGTTGGGATTTAATGGAAAATTAATACCAGAAATCGAAACCGAAATTTAGTATTAGCGAAATTAGTAATGACTTGACATGGAGAGCTGAGTATACTTACTAGGGAAGCTGTAGTCTTGTATGGAGTCCTCAGTGGGACTTGGAGTAGACATACCCCAATCTGGGTATTTATGTTGTTTGGTAAAATGGAAGCGTTCTACTTAAAGGCCTTTTCAGTATGGCTAATGGAGTTGTGACTAGACCTAGGACTAAGTAGAAGGTATACATACTTATGTATGTAATGGAGAAGACTGCATTAGAAGTGGACTGGACTACATACATGCCATCAGACATGAAACTAAAGACTGAAGATGTGGAATTCTTCTCTAACAAACATTATAAAGGTGACTTGTGGCCAAAGGTCGTTAGTCACGTGTCTAGCAAGAAATCATTCATTCAGCTACTATTCTCACTAACAAAGTGAAGTAGCTGAGGTGCTTATGCGGACTGTCAAGGCCAACATGAACATGTTGGAGCATCTCTGATTGAATGCAACATCACCGGCGGATGTTGACAATGACAGGTAGCTCTACGAAAGCTCAATGGGTCGAATATCCTAGATGTAAAATGCACCCGACGAATATTGGAAAGGCGAGCTGTGCCCTCCATATTCAGAGTTCATAGAGGTTTTGGAGCTATTGAGCGAACTTGCCATTGACTCAAAGGGCGACGACACTGCCGATTGAGAGCTGTTCTGAGCTCCATTGAAGCAGTACCTTTGAAGCAAATCTGCGTACGACATCGACCCGATTTCTAAAGGCTTCAAGTCGTCCACAGGCTTAGCCACGTAGTTCTTAGTGTTCGTGCTGCTCAACTCCAGCAATGCAACATCGGAAACACTCATTGGAACTGGGCTGGTGTCGACGCTTTGTGAATTTCTGTCCAAGCCCTTATTTCCAAGTGGCGACTCCGGCTCTGCCGTCTTGCTCTTGTAAGACTTGGAGTACCTAGGCCTCAATGTCTGTAAAGAGCTGCTTCTGGAAGAAAGCGGCCTTGGTTCAGGTTGCAACGAAGTGGAACGCAGTAACATGGGTCTTGCCAAAACCGGCAAGCTCTCGGTGGACTCCTTCACCGACTGGAGTTTGTTGACAAGTTCCTGGATGTCTGTATTGGTGGACCGGTTGTTCCTGCCTGCAGGTTCTGGTTTTGGGATATTGAGGTCCAGATCCAAATGGAAGGACGCCGTTTGGGAGAATGTGGGTGGTTTATAGGAAAATGTGTCTTTGGAACCTGCCTTCAAAGCAATCTTATCTCTGGAGCTAGCCTTTGCTTTGGCCACGGCCGAAAGGGAAAAGTGGTAGTTGCGCCCGTCGTTGTTGTCCCAGTAGGTGGAATGATTAACAGTGTACTTGATGCAGAATTGGGGGTTGATGGCCGAGGGCAAGTGTGTAAGGGGAATTGTGAATTTGAACTGGTCGAAGTTAGCGGATGCAAACAGACTCACATACACAGCGTTATTGAAGATCAACTGGCTTTTCCAGTCGTTGAAGGTCAACTTCAAGGAGAGTGCTTTTTCAAAAGCAATGTTCTGACACATGACAATAAGAACGAGCGACTTCTTGTCAGCAGAAAGCACGGCTTTTTGGAGGTACACTGCGTGTTTCTTCTTGTCGTAGATGTTTTTGGGCGCCACAAAGTTGGAGCTGTTGATTCTGTACAGCATTTCTTGGGCAACCTCGTCATCGGATTCGGACTCCGAATCGGATAACATCAAGTCACTAAAAGACCGAGGAATTGAGAAGTAGTCGTTGACAAAGCTGGATGACGAGTTGGGGGAGCCGGACGGTGTGTTCTGGAGGGAGACCGAGGAGGGCGAGTCCTTACCATCAAACATCTTGACATTCTCAAGTCTAGAAGCAAACTTGACGGATTTGGGCGAAAGCAGAGACGCAGATTGTACCCTAGAAAGATGGGGTAGCTTCAACGACAGCTTCAACTTCTTCAACGGAGTGCGGATCGCACCCTCAGAAATAGCTCGGGGCTTATCAGCAGGACCCTCGACTAAAACCGCATCCAGTACTGGCTTTGCTTCGGCAATGAAGGGTTTGGTGTGGTCCGTAGGCAGCACATCAGGAGATCTGGGCTTCATTGGGACCATGGGTAAGGGCAGTGTTTCCACAGGTAATGGCAGCATTTCAGATGGCTGCATTTCCGAGGGCAATTCCAACTTTTCAGAAGGCATTACCAACTTCTCCGAGGACATTTCCAACCTTTTGAGCAGTGTTTGAGGAAAAGTCAATGACTGGGAGTGTGGCGTCACAGACTGAGCAGGGCGGACCCACAGCACCGACAAGGCCGAGTCATCCTTGGGCAATTCCGCCAAGGAGAGCGGAACGGCAGGGGCCTTTTTCAAAGGGATTAGGTCCGGCAACGAAGACAGGTAGATGGAGGAAATATCGGCCAAGGTTCCGGGAGCCAGCCTGGAACAGGGAACGGATTTGTGAGATAGCGAGGATTGCGAGGACGCAGGGGCCACATCAGGAGGGAAGTGATTTTCCACGGCCAAAGTAAGAGTAGTCATTGAAAAGAGGGGGGGGGAAGTAAATGGGGTAAAGGGGATCGGATAAAGGGGGATGAATGGGGATGAATGGAAGGGAAATGGAAGGTGAATGGAAGAAAACGGAAGACACACTCTAGGTGAAAAGGAGACAAAAAACAAAGGCAATCGAGCTTTTGCGTCGTTGAGAAGACCGCGGGTCAGGCCAAACAAGAAATGAAAAGACACAAAGTAAAAATGCAATGAACCCACACACTGACTAAAAAAAGGCGTGGCGCGTGCTCAGGACTAGGGGAGGTGTGGATACTTAAATAGTGGTTGGTGGCCTGGTTTTCCAGAATTTTGGGTTTCTGCAGCTGCAAGTGCCTGCGCATGGTGTGCAGGAGTGCGGCATATAGTTATCTCGTCATGCATGATCGCAGGGTGGGGCAATCATGGGGCGGCAACCGGGGTTGTGGGGGTAAACCGCCAGGGAAGTGTTTTGGGAAAGGAATAACGGTAAAAACGGGGACCTGCACATAAACTTCTTTAAATTTTTTCCAAGGTCCTTGATTACCTCCCCTTTTGTCCCCTTTTTTTGGAGCGGAGTTCCACTAAAACACACCCCACGGGCAAGCCGGCACGGAGCAATTAGTGCAGCATGTGGGAAGTTTTTTCGAGGTATGTGCAGTCGCGCGCTGCAGTCGGAGTCCGAATCGCGTTTCGAGCTTCATCCAGAAGAACGCGCAATTGCTAGGGAGGCCCAAAAGGAACATTCAGCATTCAGACTGATCTATATTAGGAAGTAAAGTTTAATCTCTGGTGTTTGGAGTGAAATAAAGCCGGGTGTGGGGGTGTGCATGCCAGAGAGCTGTACGTGATACATCTTCTTTGCAGTTTCAGCCTTGTTTCATCTACCAAGACTTCGTAATATTACTAAGCATATCATATGGCCTGACGAATGGATAACCAGAAACGGCGGATGCCAAGACCGAAACTCATCAAGAAAACACCACCGAGTCGACTGAACCATTCGAGATCAACTGAACCAACAGAACCAACTGAGTCCAAACAGACACCTTTGCTCCACCTCATCACCACAATCATCACTAACAAAATCACTATTATCAAAAACACCATTAACAATAAACACAAACTATGACTGATGACTTCAGTAATAGAATATAGACTACAATAGGTGACCATGAACATGGCCATGGAACTGAACATAGACGGACCAAATGTTATAACAACCCTAGGAGATCTAAATATGAACCCTGAGCGTGACTCTGACTCTGACCAATCAATCTTATTTCTTCTCCATTGTTTCCCACTTCATTCTATGCATACTCGAGCCTTTCCCAAGACAATGCTCGCAGACGGCACCCAACAGATGCCATCGCGCACCAGCGCGCTATCAGTCTTTCCCACTTTACTTTCTTCGCTCTTCTTTATTCAACTTTATCCCACTCTACTCCTTACACTCATTAGCATATAAATAGCACTCACTATACAACCACCAAAAACACACAAAGAATACACAAAGAATACACAAAGAATACACAAAGAATACACAAAGAATACACAAAGAATACACAAAGAATACACAAAGAATACACGAAAAATACAAATAAAAAACACCGAATACACACCAAAGACATACCAAAGACATACCAAAGACAGACCAAAATTACACCAAAATTACACCGAAATTACACCGAGTTTCCATAATACACAATTTTAGAACGCTTTTTTCAAAAAAAAGTATCATTTACATTTATTCTATTCGATTGAACCATTTACTTTTCGTTTCGTTTTGTTTTGTTTATTTCATTGGTCAATTTTTGTGTGGTTCTTTGTCTTTTTTTCCCACTTTTTTTTTGTTGTCTCGCTCTTATTGTTCTGTAATCCATGCCTTCGAGTCTTATCGAAGTTAGGCGCTATACATTGCGCGGTGAATCAGTCCGAGCGTGGTTCCGGTTCCGTGCGGGCATGTTGGGCTTTTAACCGCACCTCCCCCTTCCTAATACCAGCCTCTTTCATACGCATCCCGACTAATCCCTATCCCCACTCCACCAACTACCAACTCCACTAATACTTTAATTCTCTACTACCTCCAGGAATACTGCAACTCTTTATTAACTCCACTAAATCTCTACTTCAATAAAATCTCTACTTCAATATGACATAAGATCTACTCTCTAATATTGTTTTTATCCAAATTCGACACTGTCTACTTTTATACCGTGACTCTCACTCTCTCAATATCCTACTCTATAACCCATATTCCCCTTCATATTTTTCCTCTGTTCTCTCTATAGCTAAACTCTACAGCTATACTCTAATATCTAATCTGCATACTCTACGCCTCTCCCTTCGTCTACATTCTATCGACTTCCTGTCATGATCCATTCCTATTCTGCATACATGCTGGCATGGAACATTGGGTTTATACATCTTTACGCGTCCGTGTCCCCGCATCCGTAATGTGCGATGATATCGCGCACCAAAGCCTTCCTGATAATTTCCCAGCATGTCGAAGTTTCAGTCAAGCTGATAATACTGGCCAATGGTCAAACACTGCCCATATTAGCCACACTCTGACCAAGATGACCAAACACTGGCCTCTTTTCGCCATCCCATCTCTAGTAAATCTATCTAAACCTCTAGACCTTTGACTTCTAACCCTCAAACCTCCAACCTTTGATCTTTAACCTTTGATCATCGGAACTTCTGGCCCTAACTCTCTAATGACCCCTCACTATTAGTCAATGGAGTCTGCATCTGGTGGTGGTGCTGCTGCATGCACCAGAAGCCGCTCCATGATACTGGATGGAGCAATGCCGGCCAAACTGCAGTTATCGTCCAAACTGCGTCTTCGGGCTCTGCGGGATGAACTTGCAAGAGTAACAATCGACTCGCTATCGCGCTCTCGGTCAATGCGTCCTTGGCCTGGTGTGCTTGGAGTTACTGATAAATAACCACTGGGGGCGAGCGATGTTTCGGCTGTAGAGGCGACGGCAGAAACATTCTCATGCGCAACGTCTCCACTCAAAACTGACGGTGGGTTGGTAGTGGAAGTGTGAGAAATCACCAGCTTCAAAGGCGTCGTGCTGACATTGTCGGATTGCATGGATACTGATTCCTCGTCGCTGAACTCGTGAGTACGTTTCGTGGGGCCAAACTTGTGGCTCTGTCCATGTTCAGTATTGAGTTGGTGTTCAGTGTTCTGCTGTTCGTTCTGGTTCTCTCCCTGATTCTGTCCATTCTGTTGTCCCTGGCTCTCTCCGTTCTGGAGTTCGGTGTTTGACTGTCCATTCTGACGTTCAGTCTGATGTCCATTACGTTCGGTATGGCGTTCGGTATGGCGGTCTTGTCCAGAGGCCTGGTTTGCATTTTGATGTCCATTCTGGGTTCCGTTCTGGTGTCCATTCTGGTGTCCATTCTGGTGTCCATTCTGTTGTCCATTCTGTTGTCCGTTCTGTTGTCCGTTCTGCTGGTGTTTAATCTGCTGGCGCAGTTCGATATTGGGTTGGTGTGGAGGCCCACGCATACCTGCCACTGTATTTCTATTTTGCCCCTGGACTAGCCGCTTTACCCAGCTGAACCGGCTGCGTGTGTTGGGCTTGTCGGAGATGTCGTAAATGACTTCTGGAGGTTAGTAGAGTTGGGAAGAAAGGAGGGGGAATGCGAAGAACATACCTGGCGCTGTTTCTAGCATGTTGCGGTTGCTTGAAGAAGGTTCCAGATACAGTATGGTTGCGAGACGAAGCGTGGATGATATGAAACCTGTTGCAGTATTTGCTCTGTAGAGAAGTGACTTTTGGCGTAGAGTAGGAAGCGGGCTCCAGAATCACGCGAGGTTATATACCAGCTCGGGTGCACTCTGGGCGCGGCGAGCCGAATTGTATGCAGTACGGTCCATGTCAAAGGTGCACGGGTGCAGTACACCCAAATCAGTCCACTATTTTACCACTGTCTAATTTACTAATACTTTATAGATTTTCTAGAACATGGTATATGGCTTTGAGGAAAAGGAGAATTGAAAGGAGGATAGTGACCATGGTGTTTTTTTTTGGTCAACGTGTGCATGAATAGTTGTGCAGATAAAGTATCTATCGACTATACACTCCCTTCAAGAATTATTAGAGTTTCAACTAAGTGATCAGGCGATGATTACCTAAGCATTAGACAAATATTGGACAAATATTGAACAAATATTAGACAATGCATTAGACGAGTGCTTTGGACAAAAGCATCCGACGACGAATGCATACTAGTTGTCTAATCAATGATAAGTCTGACCTACCAATTCAGGACGCTCATTCAAATTCTAATAATGGGATATCACTCAATATAGTAATCAATCAATTGGCCCATACATTATTTACAAGTAATTTGTAGTGGATATTACTAGCTGATCTATTGATTATGTATAGTTCCTTTGCGAATTATCAGCTACTACTGGGCTAATGATGTACCAGACTAAAATTTCGTTCTGAAGCAAAAGTGTTACTGAAAAACAAGGGCATATTTAAGGAACCATTAGAGGGGCTATGCAACTATAATACAGCTAATAGTGGACGGAGAAGTCACCAGAGGAGATAGAGATTAAGTCTAAGTACCCTTTAATATGAAAAGCAAGTAGCACAATAGTACAAGAGTAGAGGTTTTACATTTCTGCGGAAACCACGGTTAATAATTAAGTTCAGGTATAGATCACATGATACTCTTAGTATCATATAGTGGTGTAGAAAGGCTCAGAAGACACCTCAATGCACGTCAGTCCCCTCCCAGAAGCTGGATTAGTCTATATACGTAGCGATGACTTCTGATGAGCAATTAAAACCAAAAACCATTTGAATGAGTGATTTTCCTAACATAATAAAAATAGAAGTAATGTGGCTTGGTACTGCGGTTATAGTGGGTGCGCATTGTATGGTGTATTATAACGCACTATTGTATTACCAGTCTTATAGTCACAAGAGCCATAAATGTAAGTCGAGGGGTAGAATAGAAGTTGTTTTATCTTTCTCTATGTTTTGGACCTTGAATTGGTAGGACTGTTCTCAAAAGAATTGATAATACATAGATTCACAGTGTATACCAAGACAGACAACAATGAAGTAGACAATGAAGTAGACAATAGATTGAGACAATAGAATTTAAATAGAACAATGAATACTATATAAATACTAAATAGAACATTGTATAAATCAAAAAGAATAGAGGATAACCGAATAGAACAAAATCGACTGCCAAATAAATCGACTGCCAAATAAATCGACTGCGAATGAAATAAGCCACTGCGGAGGTTAATTGACTGCGAAGATGGAGTGACTGCGTAGGATGGGGTAACTGCAGTGTGTAATGACTGCGAAATAGACTCGAGCATTCCTATAATATACTAAAGCAACTACATTTCCCTATACACTAAAAAGATGGGCTTGGTCCAAAAATTAAGTTGAAGTGGTCTTTACGTATCCAACTCTAAATACAGTATTAACTTTTTTGCTTAACCTTATGAGAAAAACTGTAAGTGGATCCAGTGAGTAGAGAGAGAAGAGAGAGAGGAACGAACCCACAACACGCACCCACCATATACAGTGGATTGTACTAAAGAATACACACAAATATCCCTCTAAAAATAACACTATAATCAAAGACTATAAGTATTAGTTAATAAGAATTATTGGCTAGATTGAATAACTATTTTGACGAGAAGAGCTCTGTGTCTTTCAATTGCTATACACTTACTTATTGCTTGAGTCTATAAGTGCACCTTACACACGGGAATTCACAGCATTATCTGCGCACTACTACTCATTACAGTGTTTTTCAAAACTATTCAAACCAACGCGACAAAATGTTTCGAACCCCTCCGCACAGTCTTTCAAACCAAATGGCATAATGTTTCACCCCAACTTTCATTAGAATTCAATATTCTGAAATCTTAAATCTGGACGATTGCCTCATATGGTACTACATTTGGGACAGAAGTCTTGCAGTACCAATCAAGGGTCAAAACGGACGGAACTGAAGTGGTTTCCTTGTTATCCTGTATCCAACAACTTGTATTTGGTTTGAAAGACTGTGTGGAGGGGTTCGAAACATTTTGTCGCGCCGGTTTGAATAGTTTTGAAAAACACTGTATCTCAAGCCTGCTTCTATAAATAATCTCTACAATAACCTCTACAATAACCGCTACAATAACCGCTACAATAACCTCTACAATCACCTCTACAATATTCTATACAACAATTTATACAACAATCTCTGACAATAACCTCTACGATACTCTCTGACAATAACATCTGACTGTATTTCCAAGCCTGCGTCTATATCTATGTCTATATCTATGTCTATATCTATGTCTATATCTATGTCTATATATATGTCTATATCTATGTCTATATCTATGTCTATATCTATGTCTATATCTATGTCTACTTCTTCCTTACTGTCTCTATATATGATATATTGCTCTGCGTACTGCCTTCTGTATATGTAGTTCTATGTTATGTTCTAATTTACTGACTAACCATTGGCCTTTATGATTTCTAGCTCATCAATGTCCCAAGCCCTTGTTCGAAGTGAGAGTGGCTACAGTGACATAGCTTAGTGTTCAAAGTGCTTTAGTGTGGAGTATAGGGTTTTAAGGAGTAGTGATGATTGACTGCAATGAGACCAAGAGATGGTTCCCGGTAAATCTAAGACATGATATGAGGCTGGCATCATACATTCCACTCTGATATCTCTCTATTTTCAAATATTCCTTAGTTGTGGGGCCATTGAAGATTGAATAAAGCTAGTGAAAACATGAGTACAAGTAACCTCTATTTTTACTTATTTTGTTCTGGTCTTACCTACTAAAAGTGATCCAACTTAAGCGAGATGGAGACCTCAAGTTAGTGTTTTTTCAGTCCATTAATATTCAGTCTATAAATCCATATTTTCAAAGGTTGGTCTTGCTGCAGCAAGTGCTGGTGTTGTTCTTCAAAACACCCTCTTGTTGCAACGAGGACTTGTTGAAAGAGTTAACCGATTGGGGGTAGTCCAAAGCTGGGTTTCTCTCGAAAAAGTTGGCAGGAGAGAGGTGGATGTTGTGTGTTTCCACAGGCATCACTGGGAAGTCCTCCACCTTAGGAATGTGCGTGAAGCCCATGGTGGCCCACACCACAATGTCCTCGTCTCTGACTGGCTCCTTGTCCTTGACCCACTCTGCAAGACCAGTGTCGCCTTTGGACTGGTTGGTGAACTCGCCAGCTGCGAAAAGCTGGTGGTCATGGTACTTGGTCACCCAGAGTTGCTGTGTGGAGTAAAGTGCTCTCTTGGAGTTGAACGACTCCTTGTCAGCCAAAAGCATCTGCTTGGCGGGCATCATGATCTTGTATCCCACAGGCAGCTTGGAGATTGGGTTGATCTTCTTCTCGTTGACAATCTTGTAGGTTCTGTTGGTGAAAGGAGATTGCTCAACATAGCCTGCGTTGTCCAAGTAAGATTTCTTCGTGATGAAACCGGTGCCGTATGGGTTCAACTCATCCTTTGGCATGGTCTCGGTGTCCTCGTAAAGAACAGAGTTGTTGTGGCCATCGATGGCTGGGTCGATTCTGAACGAAAGAATGTGCTGGTGGTATGCGGCCATAACGTTAGGACCAACCACAGTGCCCCATGGAACAGTCACACCTTCGTCAATAGGCATGGTCGACAAGATACCAGTGGCACGCACCTCAATGTCGATGATACCGTCGTTGGTAAACTTCAAGTTGATGATATACTCGTAGTTGGCCACGGTAGCAATGGTCTGCACCACAAACTCTCTCTTTCTGGCAATGACTGCGTGTTCCGTCCGGTAGTTCATGTGCTTGTACAAGATACCGGCATCTTGCTCGTGCATACAAACAGTGTTGGGAATGACCTTTGGCTCTCCTGCAGCATTGATGGTTCTTCCGTCAATGTACTTGATGACTCCAAGACAGTCGCATCCAAGCTTCAAGGGATTACCATTGACACCAAAACCACAGTCACCCAAGTCGAAGGCCTGTTTTCTATGATATGGAGCTCTTGGGTCTCCGTAAGGCACCGTCATCTCAGACAACGAGAGTCTGTACAAAATTTGTCTTCCCTTGAACCAAGCATCGTACACGGCAAAACCTTCTCTGGCAGTAGTGGCCACACGGAACTCCCATCCGAGCCACTTGACCTTGGAACCCTCGGTAGTAAAAGAAGCGCCCTCTGGCTGCTCCACAATAAGAGGTTTTGGCACTCTCATGATGGTCTCGCCGTTCAAGTCTGGGTGGTACTCCACACCTGGCACCTGGTGCCAAGGAGCAGTGGCAGTGGTGGTGGCATCGTATCCACCCGGCAAGAAATCGATTCTGACAAACTTCTTGGTGTAAGCCTCGAACACAGGCGAGAACTTCAATGGCAACGAGTAGTGGTTGGATTCAGGGTGTCCATCGTTGGCCAACACATACATGAAGAATTGCACCAAAGGTCTGGTCTCGTTGGCATCGTCGGTGGCATAGATCCATGGGTCGTTTCTGACCTTGAAACCCTTTGGCAACTTCAACTTCTCAATCTCAGCAACAACTGTAGGGTAGTTGTTACAGTAGTCTTCCCAGATCATCATGTCATCTGGCAAGAAGGGACCCACCACACCCTTTGGCAACTGGGTCTTAGTGATGATGTGACCAGCAGTAACATTCACAAGCGCCTTGTTGAAGGTAGTGGTGTTGGTGTAGTAGTATGCGTAGAAAACTCGAGGGATAGAAAACAACTTCCCGCCAGCTCTTTCGAGCTCCAAGTATCTCTTCATATCCTTCTTTGGAGGATCCAATCTGTCAATCTGAACAAAGTGCACCTCGGCGGAGGCGGGGTAGGCATCCTTGACGAGTTTGGAGGCCAATCTGATTTCGGAGTCAGTAGCAGAGTCGAAGGGGTGGAGAGACATATTGAGATGAGATGGGGAAAAGAGACCGGTGGGAGGAGGTCGCTCTTATATAGGCTCTGGGGTAATAGGACAAGGCACTTTGAAATCGGCTGGGCGTGATGGACCTGCCCAATGCGGAGAGTGGATGCGCTATTGAGGTTTCGACCTGCCCGATCTGGCGGCGCGCCTGTATCCAACTTGCTCGCTCTGACCTCGTTCGCGGTGCTTACGGTCTCCAATATATTCCGTGAATATTCCGTTCAATGCTCCTTTGGTCTTATCTCCACTTTCCTAGATAAGAAAGCCGTGTTTTAAGGTTTTCGAAAAAGCGCAATTTACATGTAGCCAGTTCACGGATTTTACATGAGTCACCGGACCTGGCGTCTTCACCAGCTACATGGACCATTGGAAGAAAACAAGCTATATATCACTACATCTAAGCTTAAATACTAGAAGTAAGCTTAAACCGAGGACTATACGCCGAGGATATATAGTCGAGGAAAAATGCGAGGACTATAGGTCGAGGATATAGGACGATTTTCAACCAGCGGCTATGTTTCCAGATCCAAATCTTTGGAAGGTGACCTGAATCCTCGGAGGGTGACTTCCTGTCTTGAAGCTTGTCTGGAAAAGAATGACGCGATCTTTAAGTCGCTGGTTGTGAGCACTGTTTGTGAGCACTGTGCAACCTCAACCCTCCAAGCCCTATTAACACAGGCCACGTATCTGGACCACAATGGCACAATGGAAATGTAAACTAAACGGTAGTAATGTGGGAATGGGTGCTATGGGTCTGGTAGTAATGAAGATTTACATATCTTGGTATGTAGTGTTTGTAGTGTATGTAATATGTGCTGGGCTCACTAGTCAGGCCGCTGGACCTTGAGAACCTCGCTGGTCGCTCAAACTTCCTGTACCCAACCCTACTCTCGCCGCAATCCTCATATCCATCCACACATAAATTTTATCCTCTGAAATCACAAGCGTATGTATTAAAGAGTATTAGGATGTGTTTTGGTTCAGGTTATTTTAGGTTAAATTAGGTTATTCTAGTAATTCTGTATTCTGGTGCAAATAAACTGGGGTTAATTCCTCTATGAAACATCCCATATTTAGGAGTTCTTTCCGATACAGTTCCATGATGATAAATGGTTGTACATGTGTTTCGGTTACTCTATAGAGTTCCAGGGTTTAGTTGCACTTTTAGCCTTTCATGCCGGTCTTCGCGATTTCGCACCGTTCTTCTCATTTCCACCAAAATGCACTACTCAAATTGATCTCAGAGGAATTAAAGGCACAAGCAAAAAAAATTCATTTTACCAGGAAATTACAATTTTTTGTTAGTAAATCACAACTACTACTAAAATAGCAATATATGGAATTTTTTAACCATACTAGAGCTATGTTAGATTCGCTATGGGCAGAGCACTACCCATAGAGGTATTATGTGTTGAGAATGTCCATAAACACTCACATAGATTGGAACGCCTATCTTATTTCTTCTTAAAAATGTTACCAATTCTGGTACAGTAGTGTTCATTCTTTTCAATGTATTCTTAACTTGTGCGATTTACATAAACTAGAACATCTGTCTTGTGGTCTTCTTCGATACTCCTCAACCATGAGCGAGATCCCCTCTTTATGTACCACGTTCCCTTGAATTCCGGGCTCTTGTGCCGGACTTTTTAAATTATTGTCTGAAGTGAAACCCGATGACTCCTGATGCCAAGACACGGGCTATACTTTCCGTCTGCACATATAGATACATCGGAACCTTATGAGACTTGTCCCTTTGTCCCATTCCGCTATCTTGCAGGTAATCCCTACCACCTGCACACGCGGGTCAGGACATCTCACATGTTCAACTTTATGAAGCCTACGCCGTCGGATATAACAATGGTCATTCCCTAACGCCATCTCCTCAGTCACCATGATACAAAACACCAGGATGGGATGTGATAAACCCATGGAATGTGAACAATTTTTCCGCAAGCACCTATTAACAACCAGCTGGATATGCCAACTCCCCCACCAACTACTTAAGTAGCCCGATTCTCTCGTTTTGAGGAATCATCAACCAACAAAATTAACTCATTACATGAAAGTTTCACAAGAATCTATCAAGCTTAATTCTATACTGAGTTCGTACTAACAGTCTACATGCTCAATATAGAATGCCAATGATATATAAACATGATACAAGCACCGATTTTTTATATAAAAACGTGTTAAAAATGCGTTTAAAATGCGTTTAAAATCAGTTGAAAATCAGTTAAAAATCACTCAAAAGAAAGGTCGGTACTATTAAATTTTTACTTATCCATCTATATAGTATTCCCTTACACTTTGGTTTTTCGCAGACACTATAAATCTTATAGACTCTTTATTGACCAAAATTCTTTAGTGTTAGAGACTTAACAATGTACTTTTAGAACACACATGCCTTGGATTTAGTTCACTCAGTATATCATGACAGTGATGGTATACTGGACTAGGGAAAACTGTGGATATACATAATGGAAAGCATGGACTTTTACTGTTTGAGCTGGTAGTTTCAAGAGTCTCTTTGATAAGAATTTCTAATACGATTTGCCATCTTAGTTCCCAATGTGAGCAGAGCACTACCCATAAATGGATTGAGTTTCTCGAGCTCAATTTCTCCGACCCAATTTCTCCGAGTCGGTTCGTCGCGTCTAGACTTTTTTAGTTAATTTCCCCTCAGAATACTTGAACATGGTCTCCTTGAGGAATTATCAACAAATATAGTAACGATTAGGTATCAAATATGCTAACAAGAATCTAACACAATTCATTAAATAGTCTATATATTACCATTACGAATAGACTTTAGACAGTGGTTTAGATAAAGATTTGTGATATTTCAATAGAACCCATTTTTATAGCGTTCGAAGTGTTAGTGCTTAGGATTAAACTGGTATCAGTTTGTTAAGTTTTGTGTGGTTAAGTGGTCTACAACTGTTAAGGTCTTGGTAGGTGTACTGTTATGTTCTTTATAACGTATATTGCCTAAACTTGTATCAGTTGATGGTTCCTCAAAGAGAGGAACCGAGGTGGCTTATATAACTTTGAGAGAAACGTGTTACCGGAAAACTCTCCACTAGAACAATGGTACGGCTTGTTCTAGAATATTCGAAAGAAGACCACCGATGCCTGAAATGCCGAGACGGCCGAACGCCTTGATACGGCGTCTGCCGTGGCAAATGTTGAGATCAGACATCGCAGGTTTCATAATGTCCCTATAGGTAGTGCCCTACCTATAGTGGATCTAACATGTACTGAGCTATAGATGTATAGCTATTTATACATGAGAAGCTAAGTGGACCCCTAAACTTTCTAGTAATTTCACGTTTTTAACCCATATAATCTGATCTAGTATTTGTGAGAATCCAAAAATTCATCAAGTGAGTTTGGTCCCCTCCTACTAAGGTACAGTACGGTATATAACACTAGAGCCCCAAACTCATATTACAGTACACTCATCTGAAAGCACTACACTACTTGAATTGTAGAATTTACTTGAATTTAGATCTCTGTTACAAGAGAGTAGATTAAAAAATTAAGACCAATGTGACTCTGATATTTGGTGTGCTAATAAGCTTTTAGGCGAGCATTGTATGCATGGTGTGCTCTATAGTATGCAAGGTATCTCTATAGACTTTGCATGTTACTAAATTGGAACTATCGATGATTTCAAAAAATGAATAAAGGTGTCAAAATCACATTGTCAAGATAGAACCTGTTATACTCCGTGGATATTTAGCCATGTGTTGGGAAAAAACCTTTGGGGATTCGCTCTCTATATACTCTATATATATATTCTATACAATACAATAGTCGCGGACTCCAGTAACGTCATGTTGCGAGCTTAGTAATTATCCAGCACTTGACCTTATGAAAGTCGTGTCTTGGCTATAAGTAACTATGTGATTTAGAAAGAGTCAAAGACCCTAACACCTTTGTTTTTTGTTTCAGTAATGTAGACCATAGATATTTGGTAGGTCATATACTTAGCATAGTCTTCTGCTTTGATCCTATGCCCCATACAGGAATATGTACAGTTGGGTAACTCTAGTATCTTCCACCTAACTTCTATTTTCTCAATGGTGGCCATAGCTGTAGACAAATAGGACTTGAAGAGCAGTATAGTAGATTTTGAACTATCTGGTTTAAGGTTTTGTAGTGGAGTAGAGTTATTGGTGTTAATGCGTCGCTGCGGGGTCCTAATATTATGACGCACGGTCTTCGCGCATGTGTTGCTCTCCACCTGCTTAATTAGCTGCCCAATCAGACACGGCCGGCGAAGAGCTAGAACTGTAGAATACCCAATAATCTTAACAGTTCAAACAGTTCAAACAGTTCAAGCAGTTCAAACATGTGAAACAGTTCAAACATGTGAAACACCTGGAACATCTAAAATATCTCTAAAATTAATCTAGCTGTCTACGAAGGCCTCGAATAATGTCCGTTTTAATATACAGAAGTGCAGCCCAATTCGTTATAAGTCATGATCCATGATTCCAAATGATTATTTGGTCATGGGAGAACCGGAGCGAACCTTAGTATGAGGATTGACGATCTCAATAGGCTTCCTGATTCTTGGGGTCAGAGGCGCCTGGGTCACGCTCAGGCCCAAGGAAGAAGTATCCAGTTCCACCAAAGCCGTGGGCGAAAACACCAGCGCAGTATAGGGGTTGAATTTCTTCAACGAGCCGCACCCGTTGAGATAATCCGGGATATCGGGGCAGAACTCAAGGTCGTCCTCGGCATCAAACGACTTGGAGAGGTAATACCTCAAGCGGGGGTTGTGCAACGCATAGTTGTAGCTGCTGGAGGAGGTGGAAGACGAAGCCGACGATAACCCATTATACTGGGCGTCGACAAACGTGGGTGAGGCGTTTAGCTGTGAGTTGGGCAGCGAGGGCGAGTACTGGTAACTATTATACATGTAAGGATTAGCCATTGTGGGGTCTTTGTTAGCATGTGATCGAGGACGGGGATATGAGCAGTCTAAATGTGTAGCTGTGTTTTTTTGGGTAGCTTGAGTTCAAGGGTTTCTATGGACAAAGCGAGTCTGGCTGTGTCGGGCAAGTGTGGTTGTTGGGCAAGTCGAGGAGGGGCGAGGAAAGTATATTGGGGAGGGGGGCGGATTGAGGGGTGTATATATAAGAGGGGGAGTTTTGAGCTTTGCTGGTATTATTTATATGTTTCTGAAACGAGATTAGTAAGGGGTGGGGTTTTGGTGGATTTGGGGTTCTTTAGTATATAGGAGGGGTTTAAAGGAAAACATGGGGCGGAGTGATTAAAAGACGATTGCGCATGTGTGCATGCAGGCCACATGATCACCCGAACCCGCTTACATGCAAGCCTCTCGATAAGCGCATACCGGACTCCTACATCCTAGCCTCTTTCCATGCATCCGGGTCCACACAGCAGGAATAATCAAGTCCTAGTAGTTAACTGTTAGGGGTGTTTAGACATACGTGGTTAGGACTTTTAATAGGGTAGCTGGTAATTCGGGAACTCCAATAGTGCGGTCAATAAGTTTCAGGATAGGATGTGTGAGTCAGGTGATCCAACGGTTATGAGCCACACATTACCTCGATCAGAGCGTGAATTACACTGTGATTAGCCGGGAAGATCAGGTAAAAGTATGTATTAAGGAGTAGGTGATCTGAAGTAGATGATAATGAAGGATAGGGATGTGGAAGGGTGATCTGGATCATAGGGCTAGTAGGACCGATTCCATTGGTGAGAGTTCATGTAGATCTATGAGTGCGTGACGTCGCCGCAGTGCGGCCAGCCCAATGACACTCAATAACTGACACTAAGTAACACTAGGAATACTTGAGTAAATACGATGGATGATATTTAAGGAATAATTTAGTAACACTAAAGAGATTATGATTGAAGAGGTGTAGTGGCATCTATTTATGACTCAGAAACCACATATGGATTACTACTCATGCATTATAAGGACGGATACAGTACTAAGGAGCAATATTCGGGGGCAAAGAACATTGGAAATATTATGAAGCTGTTGTAACAGAGAAGATGGTGCAATATTGTAGTGGTTAAGGAATGTATTAATATAGCAGTGTATAGTATAGGGTAGTATAAAGTAGTAAAAGGTAGTATAATGGTACAGTAGTGGTAAAGTAATTAGTAGTGTATTAGTTTATTTAAACCTCATGAAGAGTTTCAGACTTAATTGATTCCAGAATACCCGAGTTTGTATGGTATAATATTCATGAAAGTTATGGTAGTTATGGTAGTTATGGTAATGCTTGTAGTGCTGTTGGGCATGTGATTTTTGTGCTTTAATTTGGATCTGACACTACAATACACTACCACACTATAGTTTTCTATGATACTCTAATTGAATCTCATAGTACTGGTCAAGTAGTAGTTTAATGATAGAGTGATAGAGTCAGTAATAGTGGAACAGTGGTGGCTCTGTTAGATTCTTATTAGCACGTTTGATACCTAATCGTTACTATGTTCGTTGATGATTCCTTCAAAGGATGATCTGAGCAGCTTATTTAGTGTTTTGAAGAGAAAAGGTGGCCTCAAACAACTCTTCATCAGACATTAGCAGTGATTGTTCTATCTCAATGGCGTTCTGCAATGGTCATTGTTAAGACCAGACGGTATAGGCTTCATAGTACTTCTATGGGTAGAGCCCTGCCTATAGTGGATTTAACAGACTCAGTAATACTTGTTCAAGTAGTAGTTCAGTATTTCAGTGATGGTGATCTTGTAAGTGCAGTATATTTACAGAATACTACTCCAAGTAGTGGTAGTAGTAGTAGTAGTCAGTTTCAAGCAGTAGTTCATAGTACTAGTTCCAATACTAACTGTAGTAGTAGCCCAATATATTTTAGCAGTAATGGTACAGTATAATTTCGGTAGTAAGCAAGTGATGGTAATACAGTAATAATTCACCGAGTACCATGATGCTAATCTCTACACGTGAGATTGAACAAGTCTTCAATCATTGTTTGTATGGATTAGTTATTTTGCTAGCACATAGTATAGGTTTCCCCAGTGCTGTATATTAGACTAGACTAGAGTATTGTGTTGTGTAGTGACTGATTCTATGGACCCCAAAGCTCATGGTCTTGCATGAGGACTTACAGTAAATTCATATTGGTGAAGGAATCAGTCAAGGCTCAGAATCAACCTCGCAGCAAATGCTTTACTTATCCACGGAAACACTGTAGATGGAAAGCCTACACACAAAGACTCTTCTCCAACTACAGTAAAACAATCATCAACTAGATCCCCAGAAATTCTTATACTTTCTTAAAAATGAATACAAATAAAATACCTCAAGCTGGATTTTGCTGATACTTTCTCTTTTAGTATGTGTGTAAGTGTTGTGTCCTCAGGAGATCTAGTGCTTTATGACTAGAATGAAGTCTGTATAGCAATCTTAAAGTTCCAAAAAGAAACCAGATGGTTAGTCAAATGGCTGATCAGATGGTTAGTCAAATAAATTATTATAACAAAGTCATATAGTAGAGAGTCATACACTTTAAATGTACTGTTTAAGAAGCTTTTAGTCTCTGGAAACCAAGAGAGACCACTATACTACCTACTATAACCACTACTTAGGAATTACTACCGTTAACTAGTGTCCCTTACTAATAGTGGTAATTACTACTACTACGACGTTAAGAAGCTTCTAATTACTAGTCTATGGCACTGATGTGACCGTAAAGCTGTACTGTAGGCCTGTCGCAGAGATTACTGCAAGTGAGACAGAGTAGCCATAGTGAAACTCCGGTCTACTTCCTAATACGCTTCCACCTAGATTATGGAATATTAAATGGAGCTCATCAAAGCAAGTGACAGAAATTATAGTTTTATAAACTTCTTTCCTGCACATAATATAGTATCAAAGAAACACTCTTACTGAATCTACCCAATATAATATTAGTGTGCTAGTTCTTTTTTCTTTTGATTAAGTTCATATTGGGAAACTAGATTCCATTAGTTGTGCCCTCGCAAATGAAGCTACTGGTGTAGAGGGTTTTGTGGTATGAGGAGAATATACCCTCAATTCCCTTTCTTGGTCAGTTGACCATTGGAACCCCAACTGGCTTTCCCAAGAATCACCAGGAATTACTTGGAACTTGCTCGACCTCACAATCGTTTTTAAAAGATAAAATTCCTGATAAAGTTCCTTCATATTCTTTCTCTCCAAGGACCATATTCTACTTGTACCTCTTACGACTAGTATTGGTAGATCCACCATAGGCAGGGCCCTGTCTATCCTATAAAGGTATTATGAAACCTCTCAGTCCGATTGTTACAATGGCCATTGCAAACGCCGTGTCACGACCATCGTTGTATGAAGTACTATGGTGATCTCTTCGAATATTCTAGAACAATCCTTACCATTGTTCTAGTGGAGAGTTTTTCGATGCCACGTTTCTCTCAAAGTTAAATACGCCACCCCGGCTCCTCTCTTTGAGGAACCATCAACGAATACAAGATTAGGCAAACACACGTTATAAAAAACGTAACAAGTATACTGAATATATTGTTAGCGTAATATCTTCTGGATCAGTCGCGAGAAAACGCCAAAAGGGCTCTTTAACAAAGTATACTCCTACAGTCCCCACTACCAAGGATTGATCCACTCGTAGGATCCAATGCATGATATTATCGCTTCTACTAAAGAATGAATTACTTTCTCAGAGATCTCCTGCATACAACACAAGCCCCCACTCTACCACCACCTGCCATAATCACCGATGGGTTATCGAAGATTGAACAAGAGGAAGTTTTGATATGGTAATTTTATTGGTACAGTGAAGTAGTAACCATAGGGGTTTTCTGAATTTTTCTTGTGACGCTGGAGCTAATGGCTATGGCTATGGTTTACTGCATGCATTACAGTGGGTTTAACAATAAGAGTCTAATACAATAGTCCAGAGCAATTGTAGTTATAACCACTATTTTTTCCCGATTTCTCCGAGAAACAATGTATCACTCACACAAATTTTTCTGCACCCCTCCCTACCTCCACTACAATTTTTCTGGCGAAAATATCCATTGTCTTTATATGCTTTGAGCCTGCACCCGCAGCACCAAATTATGAGACCACTCCAGGGAGTCTAGACTCACAAAAAAAAAATACGAAATAGGAAAAAATAGAAAAAACTTTAAAACAGGACATGGTAGTATAAAATAGGAAATAGAAATGGTAAAGGAATGAAATTGTATGGTTTAAGGGTATTAGTGGTTGGTGGATGGTGTTAGATTTTTGAATACGTCTAATACTGGGAGTTCATTCGTTGATGGATTCCCGATAAGTGGGAATCCCAGTGATTATATAGCTAGCCAGTGAATACCAGAGAGTGAAGCAGGGCGCTTAAACGCCATGTCATGAGGTAAGGTGAATCGATGAGTCCAAGTCACGGGTTATGGTGCCTTGGATGAGTCACTGGCATTCGTAGGCTCAAAGATACCTCTATGGGTAGTGTGTCTACCCATGGTAGGTCTAACAGATGGTGTATGGTGTATGGGTATTGGTTGGATGTATGGAAT
Organism: Metschnikowia santaceciliae; assembly: GCA_002374485.1. Lineage (NCBI taxonomy): Eukaryota > Fungi > Ascomycota > Pichiomycetes > Serinales > Metschnikowiaceae > Metschnikowia > Metschnikowia santaceciliae. The sequence goes on from NKZN01001785.1 coordinate 35,942, forward strand.
ATGATGAGTGGATGCGGCATGGCTGCGATGCATACTGATTGAGATGAGGACGCGGCTGATGGCATCTCTGGACAATGCGACAGTACCATATGTTTTCTTTGGATCTGGGCTTTGGTATATAGACTGGTACAAAAGGCCTGGACCGGCCCGGTCTCCTTTGTGACATTCCTTCATGTACCTATTGTCATGGCCCAAACAGGCAATCAGCTTCCGCTGGGGCCCCTTTGTACAGTGCTCCTACGCCAAATGGCTACAACACCACTAAACACAACCTTACCATGCCATTTTCTTTTAGCAAGCACAAGAGCTGGCGGCCTCAAATCGCTTTGCCGGCGCTGCATGCGGCACGGGAGTACGAATGCCTTGAGCTTTCCTCTGGCTTGAAATGTATTCTCATCAATGATGCCTCTTCGCATATGATCTCCGCAGCGATGGCCATCGGAGCAGGCTCGTACCTGGACCCGCAGGTTTTGGGATTGGCCCATCTCTGTGAACATATAGTGTGTATGGGTGACAAACTGGTACAGCTCCAGAATATCCTTATGGCTAGTGGTGGTTCTTTTAGTGCTTCTACCGGTGCGGACCAGACCACCTTTGGCTTTGAAATCTCTACGTTTGCCCATGAACTGGCCGGAAAAGAGCAGTTCTTATTAGACCTGGCACTCCCGATGTTTGCCAGCTTATTGAAAAGTCCTCGGATCTCCAGCTCCATGGTGGCCAAGCAAATTGGTTTCGTGGACGATGAGCATAATATGAGCAAGTCCGATATGGAAAAAATGCTCTGGCACGGCTTGCGTCTCTTGAGCAATGGTCAACACCCCTTTAACCGCTTTTCCACGGGTAACAAGACCACTTTGGCCGGTGTTCTGGGCTTGAAGCGTATGATCTCCGACCACCATGCCCGTGCTTTCTTACCGGCCAATAGTGCACTCGTGATCAAAGGTCCCCAGTCCATCAACCACCTTCGTAAAGCCCTTCTTTGTGCATATGGAGACCTTGATTATGTGGCATGTCCTGAGCCAAAGCCTTTACAAAACGATATCTTTCTGGAGGCAGACCCTAACTGCATGTTCATCAAATCTGGGACTCGCAAAATCAGACTCTGCTATTCCATGAGAAAAGGCTCGCTTAAAGTGCCTGCTACCGTGCAAAGTATCTTAACATATGTGTTGGGCGACGAGTCTCGCACCTCCTTGTGCCATTACTTGAGATACTCCAAACACTACATCGAACGCTTATATGCCTATACGCAAAAGGTGTCTCGAGACGATACGTTCTTTATTCTTGCGTTTGAATGCACCGAGACTGGCATTTACAGGCTCAAAGACTTGTTGGCAGTTGTATTTTACTATATCGAGGAAGTCATGGGGAAATTGGCCGAGTCTACATGGAGCCGTGTGGCTCATGAGTACGTGGAAATTGATGAATATCTTTTCATGACTACTCTGGGCGAGGAAGACGGCGAAGAAGTGACTCTGTATGCAGAGAACCTCCAGATGGGCCTGGGGTTCCTCCGTGGAGACTGGGACCCGTCATGTCTAGTCCAGCAAAGCTTTAAGTTCTTTTTGGGCCAGTTTTTTGACAGGTCACTGCTCAAACTTCAGATCTGCGACTCCAACCCGAAAGCACTCTTGCAGTTCCGTCAAAACCCTAACTTGGTGCAGGATACCTACTTTGATTTCGAGTATGTCAAGTTCCAATGCCCGTTCGACAACATGCACTACGTAAACTCGGACGTAGGTTCGAGTATGTGTGTGGCATACCCAATTGGAGATTTACGCCAGGAAATCCCCGATCTTTTGGAGTTCCAAACCATCATTTCATCTGCCAAATACCGCCATATTTCTAGTGCTCCAGAAACCCCCATCTTACACCTGCAGACACCAACTCAAGAAGTGTGGCTTGTTCAAACCCCTTTTGTTCACCGATCACTGGCTTCTATCTACATTGATTTCCGGACGCTTCGGAAAAATGCTGAGTCTTTGGTTCTCCTTGAGGTTATGGCTGCAATCACAGGCCAACGCTTAAAAAGCCGGTTCTACAACCTCGAGCTTTTTGGATCTTCATGGGGAATCTACGCCAATATCCATGGAGAACCTTCCCTTTTGATCACCGTGGGTGGAAGACCCTCTATCGTCACGTATATCCTCGAGACTGCTCTCCGAGAAATATTCGGCTTCTCCGACTACACGTGCCACTACAACGAACTCAAGTCGGCCCGGGTATATCTCCGACGTAAGTTCGAGGAGTATATCCATGAAAAGGGAATTAAGCAGGTGCACGTGATGATCTACCAGCTTTTGGAGCAGGGCATAGTGCTGCCGGAACAACGGATCCAGACCCTCGAGATGTTGGATGCAGGCTCACTCCAAGAACTATCGCTTCTTTTGCTTGAATGTCAGAACTTCACTCAAATTCTCATGAGCGGAGACTTTTACGAAGCCCAAATCGATACGGTTGCCCGCAATTGTCGTTCTATGCAGCCCAGCAGGCCTGATTTCCCGGAGCGACTGCTTGATTCGTCGATCTCATTGGCCAATGGAGCATACTACGAGTTTCAATTGCCCAATGACGAATCCGACCCAGTGGCTGTGGTTTTGTATTATGTGCAGATATCACAGCGAAGCGACCGGTACTCTTATACCCTCTCCAAAGTGCTCCAGCAGATGATCCAGGCCTCGGCGTACCATAACCTCAGAGATAAGCGGGACTTGGCCTACACCATCTCCACGGGGATGAAAGTGTTCCGAAACAATTTTGGCTTGCACATTACCATTCCCACCACCAAGCACCTGACGGGTCATGTGGTAGAGCAAATGGAAGCTTATATGGGAGACCTAGAGGCCAGTCTCAACCAAATGAACGAAGCAGTTTTTGAAACAAGTGTCAAAAAGCCGTTTCTACAAGTACTTGCAAATGATCTGGAGGAAGATATTAACCCATCCAGTCTTTTTGGAAGCATCAGGCCACTCCAAGGATCCGAGAACCAGACGCAAGATGCTTCTTTCCATCGGCATTGGTGTGCATTGGACCAGATTATCCGAAGAGCCTACAATTTCGGAAGCAAAGGGTGTGAAGAGGCTATAGACGAAGCTTTAGTAGAGCAGCTAACATTGTCGGAGTTTAGGGCGTTTTTTGGGGTGAAATTTGCAGTCAAATCACCAGATCGCTCAGCTTTGATCTTGACCCTTGGACCTGGCGAGCCACATGACTCCAAAAAACGATTTTCCATGGGCACCAAAATGAAGTTCCGCAAAGAAAAGCCGCGAGAAAGACGCATTTTCAGGTCCATCCACGAATTCCAGAAACATACACTCCATACCTTCTGAAAAACAATGCATGTGAAAGTGGGTTGTCGCACGGCAGCCGTGCGGCCACGTGACTTGATCAGCTGAGATGAGTCTACGCAGGTGCATGCCCTCTTCGGAGTACCATCAGTATCCAACCCCAGACGCACCCCAAAACCCAACCCAAAATCAACACCAACATCAACACCAAAAACCAACCCAAAACCAACACCAAAAACCAACACCAAAAACCAACACCAAAAACCAACACCAAACCCAAATTGAATCAATGAGTGCAGTTACCGTGACCGTGAAGCAACTCCAAAAAGGCTTAACCCCCCAAGTCTTGGAAAAGGCCTTTGGCCCCAACTCCCTAGGCATTCTCTTGGTGAGTGGTCTTCCTGAGCCCTTCAAAGACCTCCGCACCAGGGTCCTCAGCAGCATGTCCACATTAGCCAATTTACCACCATCGGAACTCGTACCCTTGGAACGCAGCGAGGCCATGTGGCTCTCGGGCTGGTCCCGCGGAAGAGAAAAATTCCCGAACTCTGGACTCGCTGATTTCAACAAGGGCTCGTTTTACATCAACTGTGCGTTTTGCAAGGACAGTGCTTTGGAAGCACCAGCGCAGCACATAGTGAAGAAGTACCCGGATTTCAAAATGTACACTGAGCCAAATGTATGGCCCCGAAGCAGCATTCCGGGGCTCCAAACCTTTGAGGCCGACTGCAAAAAATTGTGCAAAATGATTGTGGATATTGGGGCCCTGGTGGCCCGCAGCTGTGACCAGTATATCGCGTCCACGTTCGCCGAGTACCAGAAAGGCTTTTTGGAGCGTATCACCCGCACGTCCACGTGCACCAAGGCTCGGCTCTTGCACTACTATGCAGATGGCCAGGCCCCCGATACGCAACATGATTCGTGGTGTGGCGAGCACGTGGACCATTCGTGTCTTACTGGGCTTACCAGCGCATTATTTATGGATGCGAATGGGCCTCTTGAGCGCTCCCCGGATAAAGACGCAGGCCTCTACATTCGCGACCGCCATGGAAACATTGTGCAGATGAACATTCCATCCGACTGCTTGGCCTTCCAAAGTGGCTCCACGCTCCAGGAGATATCCAAGGGTTCCTTACGGGCTGTACCTCATTATGTCAGGGGAACTAACCATCCGGGAATCTCTCGGAACACTTTGGCGGTGTTTTGTCAGCCGGACCTCGATGAGCGTGTGAATGAGACTGAGGACTTTGCTAGTTATGCCAAGAGGGTAGTTGAGACAAACCACTAACAATCCAATCTGCACTCCGATCAAGAGTGGAGATTGTTACTGAGTCACTGGGAAGCACTGAGAAACACTGTGAGTACTGATACTGATACTGGATACTAAGAACTGAGAATACTAACTGAGAATACTGAGTACTAAGTAGTAAGTACTGAGTACTGAATCCTAGTACTTTGAAGTAGCAGTTACGAACTTTGATTACTAGGCATTCAAAATATAGGCTATGATTAATACAGAATTACCGGTGGACTGGGTATAAGAATCACTGGACTTGGCGCGCACGTGACAGGTCCTACTAGTCTCCATCGCGCTCTCTCTCTGCTACATAATGGCTTCTTCCTTTGCACCCATCGTCAACGACAAACAACCGTTGGCCCCCGTCTTTTCATCTGTTCCTACCAACGACGATGATGTACGTGCAGAATTGGCCCGGCTAGGCCACCCCGAGACTCTTGCGGACGAATCAAAGGCCAATAGGCGGGTCCGTCTTATACAGGTATCAGAGGAGCTAAAGCACACGGGATTCGACGAGGAAAGTGACGACGAAATGGTTCTGGCCAATGAAGAAGAGGAAGAGGAAGAGGAAGAGGAATTTTATACTCCCGGATCCGAGGACCTTCTAGCTGCCCGCAAACGTATCCTTGAATACCTGATTGGGAAGGCTACGGTCCGAAATGCCCGCCAGAGGGCGCTTGCAAGTGGCGAGGACTTTACTAAAGTGCTCAGACATAGGAGAAGTATTGGCTACATTGTTTCAAAATACGAGTTGCTCGGTTCCTACAATGTGCAGGGGAACACCAGGGCAGTGAACTGTGTACGTATTAACTCCGCTGAAAACATCACCGCATGTTCATCGTGGGATGGAGGAATTTATATTTTCAAGGGGTATCCAGCACTGGAGCTCAAGCAAGTGTCCAAGCTGGCGCCAGGTTTTCATCTGGAAAAAACTACCTTCCTGTGGAATGCCGTGCATGATCAAGTACTTACATCTGGCTGTGGAGACGGAACAATCAATATATGGAACCTTGCGGATGGAGAAAAAGAAATGAAGTCTTCTTTCACGCTACGAAACGCCCACGACGCCCGGATTGCCCAGGTGGCCTCGCATCCTAGTGGAGATTACTTCTGCACCACGTCGTTTGACCAGGTCTGGAAATTATGGGACACTCAGCGGCCCGAAAAAGAATTGCTTGAGCAGGAAGGCCATTCAAAAGAAGTATTTGCATGCAGCTTCCACCCAGATGGCAGTTTATTGGGCACAGGAGGGCTTGATGCTGTCAACCGTATCTGGGATTTACGCAGTGGTCGAACCATTGCTTCTCTCCAAGGCCATCTGCAGGGAATCTACTCCATGGATTGGTCTACAAACGGGTACCATTTGGCCACTGGAAGTGGGGACAACTCCATCAAAATATGGGACTTGAGAAAGCCAGAACGAGAGCTGTTTACCATACCAGCGCATTCCAAGCTTGTGAGTGACGTGAAGTTTGTGAGAGGCACGAACACTTCCAAATTGGCACAGCCTGTAACGGACGAGAATGATCAGAACCCACAGGTTTTGGATATATGTGGCACTCTTTTGGTCAGTCTGTCTTATGATGGTACCATCAAGGTGTGGTCCAGTGACAACTGGGTGTTGACCAAGACATTGCGTGGCCACACCGATAAGGTGATGAGCTGTGATATCAGTATGTCCGGAGAGAGCATTGTTAGTAGTGGATGGGACCGGACTCTCCGCACGTGGGGAACAATGGTGTGAGAGCACGTGTAACCGGAAAATTATAGCTTAGTGGGTAAAGCTTCAGTGAATTGAATATTAGTGGATTGAAGCTTAATGGAGGTGGAAAATGATCTAATGGATGAAATGAAGGCATTGGGAACCGTGAGTCTAAGGTGAAGAGGTGAGTCTAGTGATGGCCCCATTTGCGAATGGTATGCACTACAATCAGGAAGGAGTCCAGGGTGGCATTCCAGAAGACACATAAACAAAGTGGATTCTAATGAGACAATAGCACGCACAATAGCGCTGCGATACAATAGCAGTGGAAAGGTCAAGTTAGCAAGACAATGGCAGGGTGATACTTAAAGCTAATAAGACAATGCAAAGCGGTGGTCAGAGCGTCCACCACAATGGCCAGTGACACCCAAAGCTAATTACACAATAGGCAGTGACCCACAGCGGCTAGCACAATGCGAGCTGACACCCACAGCGAACAGCACAATGCCAAGGGATGGATGCCCATAAGTCCGACTCGAAGACCAGCGCCATATAATAACCACATGCAAACATACACAGTCAACGGCCAAAAATAAAGGCCAGAAAATAAATTATGTAAACCCAAAAAATTCAACCCCCAAAACACAACCCAGAAATTCATAGCCCCCCTTAGCGAAAACCTTAGAACATTCAATTTTTTTAACCTAAAAAATCCCCATTGGGATTTCCACATTTTCTCACTATACACTTTACTGCAACCATTCAGCCAGTCGCGCGCATCTCTTATCCGTCACTATCAATCTTCATTCACACCAAAGCAAGTCACCACATTCTATTCCATTCACATTCAAATCTTCTTCCATCACCCACATCCACGATTACCCATTCACACCTACATACGCATACACATACACAAACACACCTTAATATATATATACCCCATATCCACTGACATCTTATAGTTCCCGTCCTCGGTGCAAGCCAGTAAGAGAACGACAACGAAGAAATAGACCGACACCAATTACACAACACCAATTACACAACAGCAACTACACAACAGCAACTACACAACAGCAACCACACAATACCAACGATAGACATAAGACGGCAAAAATGGACTTGACCAGCATTCTAGACGGCACGCCCGAACCTCCCATCGTGGACTTGCATTTGGACCACATCAACACTTCCGGAGAGTACATGTTGGCCACGCCCATGTTCGAGTTCCAGAAAGAACTCACGGACCAAATCGTGTCGCTCCATTACCCCGACATTCTTAAGTACTGCGAGACCCACGACACCACGGAACTCATTCGCAAGTCGTTGGAGATCTGTGCCAGCAACTGCATGCTAGTGCTGACGCACCCATACCTCCTCATCCAGCATTACATGCCCAAGAACTTGGGCCTTAGAGACCTCCCGACCAAGCTCGCCGATACTAGCGGCAAGTTCAACGTGTTGGAGAAACTCATTAACGTTATTGTCCGGAACAACGCCCTGGCCGGCTATAAGCATGTGGGTATAGTCATGAAGAATGAGCACCGTATGTTTGACTTGACGGAAGCTCTTATTTTGGGTTGCTATGGACCCAAGGTCATCCAACGTTATGCTGGAAACCACGTCAAGCGAGACTCCACCAAATCGGCCAAGGCCGGTGCCAAAAACCCTCGCTTGACCTATATTCACTTGATTCCTAGTGACTCCGTGCTCACTCGCAAAGACTACGACTTGGACCCGGTCAAGCTCGATGTGTTGATCCATATGGATAGCCATATGGACTCGCTGCTGCCCTTCTACACGAAACTCCGCCACCAGAACCATGCGCCTGGCTCTCCTGGTGCGGTGGTGCTCAAGTTGATTCCCACCTACTCCATTGAACACTGTCTTGCACACTATGAGCTGTTCAAAAACGACCCCAGCTATTTGTACAAATTGATCTCGTCTATTGTGTGCTTGCGTGACCAGGTGGGCTACTTGCCTCCGGACTTGTTCCCTATTTATAATCAGAATCTCACTTACTTGTCACATACATTCTTTGACTATGTGTTTGACTCGTCATCGCTGTCCTCGTTTCCGGCGTGGCCTCTTCCGGAGCTTCCCAAGCTCCCCAAGTTCTCCGCCAAAGATGTGGAGCGCTCTTTATTGACCGAGGTGGGGTACCATTACACACCGTACGACTCGTCGGAGTTCTCCAGCACCAAGAAGCGCAAGACCTACTACGAGTCCAAGCGTCTCCAGCTGGACTACGTCACTAACCCCTTGAAAAACGACTACAACACGATCAGCGGTATCTACAATCATCATGCAGCTACCATCAAGTCGGAGACTCCGTCGCATCTTACTCACCTTCTCATCACAGAGTTAAATGCAGAGTACATGGAGCTCACTAACATTAAGGAAGAGTACGAGTGCTACGAAGAGTTCCAGAGCCATTCGAAAGGCTTTGGCAGAAGAGTAGAGGAAATTAGAAAGGTATTGGCAGGGATCATGGAGGAGGTGGATTTCGCCGAGCAGAGGCTACAGGTGACGCTGAAGAAGATGCAGAAGCGCATACAGGAAAACGATGAGTTGAAGGAGAGGCAAAGCAAGCTCGAGAACGAAATCGCCAACTATGAGCAAGTTGCCGGTGTGGTAGAAACCTCAGCCAAGGCTCTTTTCATCCGGAACCAGCACAAAATATGGGCCCTTCAGAACGAGGTGAAGAATGCCATGCTGCTGCTTCAGGTTAAGGGTGACGAGAAGAATTACATGACCAAAGAGGTCAGCAACTGTGAAGAATCCATAGAGCAGAGCAACGCCCAAATTCACGAAAGCATGCAAGAAATCACCAAATTATCGGCCCAAATCGAATCTGCTCTTGAACAAACCAAACAAGAGGACGAGGTGCACAAGAAAAAAAAGGCTTTGGTGATCAAGCAAATCGAGGATGCAGAGGGGGCTCTTGCCGCGTCCAGAGCAAAGCTTTCCGAGACCTTAAGGTACTTGCGAGACACTTCATACTTGAAGAAGAGAAAGGGAAGAACGCTCACGCCTAGTAAATGATCAGTCTAAGAACTAAATATCAAGACTACATAGAGGAAGACTACATAGAAGAAGTGATGGAGGTGTAGTGGCAGTGGTAATGGCAGTGGTCGTATAGAGGCTATAGAGGCTATAGAAAGTAGATGGGCAACTCAGATTGTATGGCATCGAAGATCAAGCAGTTGTTGATTGGACTGTCCTTATTCCCGAAATACTGGATGATATCCTGGGCCAACACTCCACCCAAAACAGCAGCAACTGGCGAAAACTCAGCAAATGCTTGTGTAGAGAAGTACTCAAGGTACTCGTCAGTAATCACGGATTCGGCAAGCAGAAACGTCTTGCACACGTCCAAAGCCTTTTGTTTCAAAATTGTTTTATCCACAATATCCAGCGGAGAAGCCGGTTTTTCCACCTCGAACAATGCAAACATCAAAGGTAAGGCCGGAGAGAGACGTCTCATTTGTCTCTTGTTCAACTGATGGGTCAATTTTGCAGAGCTAAACATGGTTTCAAGCGGAAAGTACTCGTCCACAATTGTGACGGCCTCCTCGTCGTTTTTCTCGGTCACAGACACGATTTTCTTGACTTCGTTGATGGCCGAGCCAGCCACACGAACCTGGTTGCCTTTATCGTACACCTTGGTGGACTCGTGTCTTATTAGATCAGTAAAGATGTAACCAAACATGCCGTGAATACCAGCAGCATAGAGTGGGATCTGGTGGGTACGGCTCAAGTGGTTGACATGGAGCAAATCGGACTTGGAGAGCTCAGTAGCGATGATCAAGTCAAACGATTTGAAGTATTCATCCAGCAATGAACTAAGCGTTTCGGTGTTGATGGAAAGGTGCACCCGTGTGTTCAATTCCTTAATTGCAGAGAGGACGTGGGGGAGTTTGGGTGTTCCAATGATGGAGTCGTCGTTGGGCAAGAAGAACTGTGCAGCAAAGTCCTCATCTTTCACCACCGAGTCGTCCAAAATCTCAATACTATTGATTCCACCAAGAACAAGGTTCTTGACAATCTCCGAGGCCAAACCCCCGAGGTTGATCACTAGGATCTTGGCTAATTGCAAGCGGATCTGGGTGTCTGCACCCCAGAGACGGATCTGGCGATCGTAGAGCGCAATTTCCTCTGTGGTTAGTTTATATTTTTTTAGAAACTAGAAAATGTTTTGGCCACGCCTTACATACCTGCACTGAGTTTGTCTAGATTTTCAGACATACTGGTGGAATGTGCTTTGTATAGATGTATAGGCCGCATTGGACGGAGCTGCGCGTGATACGCATCACGTGAGAAAGCCTTTAACTATGTCGTCCATATTTCTAACAAGGTAATATTAAACACAGGCTGGAAAGTCAAATGATTGGTCATACATTGATCTGAATGTAGGAATTCATTCTATTCCACTCTACTGCTAGTACTAGTACTGCTACTGCTACTGCTACTAATACTACTACCTCTACTCTAGTACTCCACTAGTACGGCCACTACCACTACCACTACTATAACACTATAGCACTAAAGCAGTATACTGCTTTGAAGTGCTCTACATTATATAACAAACTGTGTACTATGGTATACTATTTATTTATGCTACTTGCTGCCTTACATTATATACAGTGTAGTATATTTCAGTAGTGTAGTGTAAGAGTAGTGTAAGAGTAGTGTAGTATATTTTGAGCGGACTGTAATAGTAGGGTAGTGATTTAGTGTCTTGGTATATTGCAGTAGTTTAACGGATTAGTGTATTCTAGATTACTCTCTATATACTGATTATGCCACTCTAGCTTACTGCTCCACTATACTATACTATACTACTATACTACCACTCTACCATTATACTCTACTACTATATTCTACTATAAAAATACTCTGTTCTACACTCTGTTCTACACTCTGTTCTACACTCTGTTCTACACTCTGTTCTACACTCTGTTCTACACTCTGTTCTATACTACTATGTTCCATAATACACTAGTGTAATAGTTTGGTGTATTGCATTGTACATCGTACTGTCTTGTAATATGTAGACTTGGTGTAATAATGTGTGCTGGGCCCAGTACTAACTTTCACTGATACTAGAGTATAGAGTTCCAGCCACCGGAATAATAGTTCTCGATGATATGGGACCTTGATGAGATGAGACCTTGATGAGATGGGATCCTGATGAGATGGGAGCAACCCCTAAGGAAAAAAAAAGGTTGGAGCTTGACGATAAAGAAGCAAGGTTGGTGCTCGAAGAGGAAGGAATAGGGCAGATTATATAATGTAGTACTGTGGGTGCAGCAGACACTGGTTGGTAGTACCACTAGATTTAGCATCGTGTTGTGTGGTATCACAATAGTATACTTCTCTAATGTGGTATCTTAGCATATTGTTAAGGTGGTAATAAGTGGTAAATAAATAGGCTGTCATGGTCAAGTGGTTATGAGTGCATACTATTTTAATGTCTTGTGAGTATTTCCTAGTCGCACGTTTTTAGGTGATTGTTAGTTCTTGGTGCACCACTATATCTCAGCTACATTCTTATACACTTATTTCCATAGTATTTATGTTAGGATGACACCCCCCCCACACTCCTATGCTCCGGCTATAAGAGGCTGTATTGTCTCAATTACTGAAAAATATTTTATATGTCTAGTGCTGGGCTACTTTTCACTCTATAGGTGACACTGGTACATAAGACATGTCTTCTAGAGGTTTTGTTATATTATAAACTAATGCAAGTGAGAGATAAACGGATACTAGAAGACTTCAATCTCACTTTTGACCTAAAAAATGCACCACTTTTCACCTAAAGTTGAGTAAACCTCTATTATTCTGAAATTGCATTCACCACTATTTCTGACGGTTGCTCCTCTGGTACCTGCACCACTATATATTCCAGAAGATTGCACGCGCGCAATTCACCTTTACTTGGCTCATACATTCCCACGCACACTAACAAAAAGTTTCTAAAATCCGATTTTTTGTCCAGACATTTTGTATGGGAATATTGAGATTCGCGACCATTGCTTTTCGCAAAAGTTACCCAACTTCCATAGTTGACACTCAGTGTGGGCCAATTCCCATCCAGACTCTGCACCACCACGCCAAATAATTATGTTGTATAGTGATACTCTACTGTAACACTCAACCAATTTATTCCTATCAGAAATTCACCAACTGCCCAGGCAGTGTAATAACTATTGTGTTCCTGGACCAACCAAGAACACCAAGTACTACTCCATGGAACTAACCAAGTAGTTAGTTTTAGGAAAGAATGTGCATTGAATCTACAACAATATTACCACTGTCAAATTGTACCGGTTCTTAGAGACCACTAGTACTACCACAGACTAGTGAACAGATCCGACAGAAGTAGACAGATTAGACAGATTAGACAGAAATAATACTAAATAATACGAACGATCACAATAGTTCCTCTTAGTATTTTCTAGTCATTACATAATTAATACTACTACTTTACTACTTTACTACTTCACTACTTCACTACACTCATGGTGCTTTAATACTAGTAGTACTATACTGCAGCTTGATTTTTTTTTATTTTTTTATTTTCCCAATACAATTAAATATTCGTGCAATGGAAAATTACTAACGTGATGGTCGACAATTGTGGGGATATTACCTTGTAGTACTCCGTTACTCAATGACCTACTGTGCGCTCTCGAGGTATACCAGCACTTCAACGTCGCAATTCGAAATGCAATTGAAGATTTACTTCTTCAATATCTTTACTAAAAACATACGGCCTAATTCAGGAAATAAATATTTTGATGGGAGAATTAAAGACTTAGTGGGTCGGACCCCGGAATGTTCACATGACTTTCACGTGCAAGACTTATCCTCCACTTAACTACCCACACACTCCAAATTCACAGTTCTTTGAATGCAATCTTCATAAAGATCCCACATAGATTACCCACATTTCAAAATTATGAAAATCTTTTTTTTTCTGGACTGGAAGAAACGACCTAAGTTATTATTTCGGAACTGCATATAAAACCAATGTCTACATACAATGCCCGGAACTTCCTTCACCAGAAAATTTCTACGCATTTCACCATCGTATATCATTTATTGGCAACTTTTATTTGTCCTCGTACGCATAGTTCTATTAGTTGGATCCAGACACAACCAACTTTTGTAAGTGAGACATGAACACTTGAAGCGAAACATCATCGGTCAACACCACTGCGCCTCGCGAGATCTCTTGCGAGTTGTATGAGGTACTGGGGTTCAACTTGGAGTACAAGAATCTGGCCTGCGATCCACCCTCCTCTGTGTCGATAAATCTTGGCAATGGGAAACGATCAATCAATAATTCGCCCGCCTCGACCTTGGGGTCACTCAACAATCTCTTGAAGTCGGCGTACTCCTCCTGGTCCTGGTAGCCGGCCTTGCGCCATTGAGCCACGGTTCTGCCGTGGAAAATTAAGATGTGGAAGAAGGTATCCAAGAGCAAGATGCGGTCGTCTTTGATGGACACGGAGTCCAACAAAACGGCCTCCGGTTCTTCTAGCTCCAAGCCAAACGCAGTCAACGTTGGTTGAATCATAATCAATGAGTTGTTGGTGTCCTCGTTTAACAACACATGTCTGTAGAAGGCAGTTTCATCGGGCGAGTTGTTGAACACCTGCAAGAATTGAGATCTTCTCAAGTAGTAGATGAATTGGGGGTACAAAGCAAACTGAGGATGTAATCTGAACGACTCCTCCACATCTTTTCTGTAGTCCGCAAATTTCTGGCACAACTTGATCAACATCCGGTCAATCCATCTTAGCACATCTGCTCCATCATCTTGTTCAGATTTGAAGAGAGTCACACGTGCCATCAAAACTGCTGCAGCTTCTTGATCAAACGATTGTGCCAACACTTGCTCGTCTCCAGTCAACACATTAGAAACAGTAGTCACTCTCAAACGGTAAGTTCCGGAAGAGTGTTGGTAGTGGGTGATGAATTGGATGTAAGATTGAGCGTTTGGAGGCAAGGGTGACACATTGGCCACATCAAAGAAAATGGCATATGTGTGTTGGGGAGAAAGTGCACACATTCCGTACTGGCATGTTCCACCGATTCCAACTTCATTGTCGGAAACGCTGTTGTTCTTGACTCCGAGGGAGGAGGCATGGCCAATCAAACCACTGACCTTCAATTCCCTGGAAGACTTGATGTCTAAGGTGGCATTCAAGCCCATTAGCAAGTAATCATCGGCATCCTTGTTGAAGAGCTTCAAGAAGGACTGCTTAAAAATGGAGGTAGTGAAGGCATCACTCAAAAGCAACACTCCGCCGGTCTTGCTGCAAAGAGACTTCATTTCTAAGAACCCAACCTGATCCAAACAACCACCAAAGAGATCGATGGTGTGAGAGTTCTTGACTGCTCTGGCAGAAATCGATTCGTAGAATTTGACTGCCTTTTTGTAGTGCTTGGCATTGTCCTTGTCAATGTCCGAGTGCGATCTGATGGGCTCCTTCAACTTGTTTCCCACAATCATACCTGGGTTCAACGTACACAGACCGGCACAGAACAAGAAGATCCGGCCTCCAAAGCCTGCAAATGCAGTGCCGAGAAGACTGCTTGCAACGTTGATGGCAGAACCGGTACACCGCAAGGCTCTGTCACCGTGGGCTACGGCCCAAGGGTCGGCAGACAAGGTTTCCAAGATATTGGTCAATTGGTATTCAATTTGCTCGAGAGGCAAGAAGAACCGATGCAAAGAGTTGACCATATTCATTTGGCCCGGCTGAGTGGCCGTGGGCTTGTTCAACATATCAGCAATTTGCTTATCGGTGTATTCCTTGTCGCCCCGGAAAATGTGGGATCTGTTGACGGAAGGCGAAGCCAAATCATAAACTTGTACCATGGTGCCGAAAGTGATTAAACCCACCAAGGCATCCGGAGGCAAGTACGACAACGAAATCACCAACGTCTCTTTCAAAGCCTGCAAGTTGTCCTCATCCTGGCACAAGTCCACGACGAAGAAAAACACCGGAGGCAGTTTGACGGGCTTGGCCGTGATGTACTCGATAGTCGAGGAGTTGGGGCTCAATTCAATGGGCAAGTTCTCTTGCGTAATGCCTTGGTAATGTGGAGGCAACTGGCTGCGGGAGCCACACAATGGACAGATCCAAAAGCCCGTAGGGTCAATAGAGCAGTAAGGGTTCAAGATACTCCGGCACAGGGCATTCTGGCAGTAGCAGGGGTCGTAAGCCGCCACGGGCAAGTCTTCTCTGTATTTAAGTGGCGTGTACAAAACACCGGTTGGAATCACGATTTTAGCTGCTTCGCCCTTGGTGGAGGGGAACGAGTTCCACGCAAAACGGACGCCGTTAATATCTTCAGCTTCTTCGAAATCCATCGTTTGAGCTGGTCCTCGGTCGGTTGTGGAGATGCAGAATGTGGTTGGGGGAGAGGCCTGATATATCGATACGGTGGAAAAAACCTCGTCGCTATGAGGACAACACACGGGCGTGCGCGGCCCAACCACGCGTCCATATAAGCTATAGAATGTAGGTTTAACCTGCATTGGGAAATAGTTGGAAATGTTATAGTGGATTTGGAATGTTATTGGGAACTTTAGTTTTGGTACCGTTTGTTTTTATTCTGTCAAAAACTTGTGCTGCTTGTAAATTTTACCACGTACTAACAAGGCTGTGCACACGTGACCAGGATCACGTGCGTACCCCACATATTTCTCTTTTTCTTCAATTTCAATCCCTCTTCACCCTCTTAAAACCTATCTCGTTCTTGTTTTTATTTGCACAGCGATGACTCAGCCCACTGACCGCAACTGAAATTTTGTTGCTGGTGGCATCCTGTATAAAACCCAATACACCTCGCTCTCGCAACTCTTAATTCCTCACCATGAGCACTCTTTCCAGGTTCACCACACGGGCGACCCTCCGGACGGCGTCGCGGGTATTTCTGCGGTGGAATTCCGAATGCCCTCAAAACTACTTTTCCTTTTTCCCCAAAAGTTTCCCCGCCGGCGGACCGCCTCTAGACACCTTTCTGATCAGCCCAAAGCTGTTGCGGAGAGAGTTCAGACAGCTCCAGAGTGAACATCATCCAGACATAGTGATGGCCCAGGAAAGTTCGGTCTCGGATTCTGGACCCAACAAAGACTCGTCGAAAATCAATAACTCGTCGCTTACCAGAAACTCGTCACTTATCAATAAGGCATATACTAGCATCCGGAACCCGTATACTCGGGCCGCGCACGTGATCCAGCTCCACCATCCGGATCACATTGACATTACCAAGGACGACGTGTCGAAGATGTTGATATTGAAGTATCAGAATGAAAGTGAACAGCGTTCCCTTGAGTACAAGACGCTTCTCATGACCGTGTTGGATGCACATGAGTCATTGGAGATGGCTACAAAAGAATCGGAGTTGGAGGGCTTATCAGAAGAGAATGACGAGCGAATGAATGAGTCTGAACAAAGGTTGCAGGAGATTCTCTCGGAAAAACAAATCAATTGGGATGATTTCATCATCGAGGCCATTCGGATCAAGTACTGGGTCAACATAGCTAATGGCATTAAGGAATGGGAACCAGGAAAGCCGGTGATGTTGACTCACTAGAACACTAGAAGTTCCATTATTTCTATGGGTGTTTCTTAAATAATATAGACAATAGAATGATATGATCCGTACGTACATCGTACTCCATATACCATTGAGTAGAACATTTGGATGTTACAGACAAGTACAACTTTGTACGACTTTGTAGACTGAGGGCCAGGCAGATGCCGGAACGCCGATGTATTAATTACTAATTGCCCTCGCTGGCCATGGTTTTGTCATCGTCAAAGTCGGCCTCCTCGTCGCTTTCGTCAGAGCCGGCAAGCTCCACATCACTGTCACCAAGCAATGGAATCGACAACTCACATTCATCAAACTCCTTCTTTTCCTCCTCCAGCTCCGGGTACTGGCGCAACCACTTCATGCGCGGCCCCGTGACGCTGGACTCATGGATCTTGAACCCGAACAATCGTATGCTCAGATTGGCCTTGTTGGCACGCTCCTTACGGAGTTTGCACTGGTTCTCGATCTCGGGGAACATCTCCACCAAAAGACCCAGGAAAGTGGTTCCGAAAAACGCTCCGTCAATATTCAAAAACCGCGAGCTCAGAGGCACGTAGATGTCGTTGCAGCATGGACAGTACAAGCGCACGGTCTCCTGGCCCGGGATATCAGTGGCACCCACAGGGATCAAGTGCATGCCGTCACAGTTGACACGGAAACAGATGCCGAAGTCGCTGCGCTCGAATTTGCTGGCCATGGCTGTGAAGCCTGGCTTAGAGATGATGTAGCGTGCGTGTATGAGACCGTATAAGAGCTCTGCCGAGTGTGATAGCAATTGCTTATTGGGCAAGTTGGATTTGGAGCCAGATGAGCCGCTCCGCGTGGAGCCCAGGCGCATATTGGGGTCTTCCTCCGACGTCTCCACCTGGTAGTCCAAAATGGTGTAGAGGGCCTCTCGGTAGTAGGGTACCTGCAGCGACAAGCCGGTCAAGTTGAAGTCGTCCTCTATAAATTCTTGTGAGACAGGCACAAAGTAGTCGTGACCGAAGTCCTCGCAGAACGACTGGATCCATGGAACATAATCGTCCTCGGGGTCACTGGACATGATGTGCGATTGTTGTGGAGGGGCTGTATGGGGGTGCTATGGAGAGGGTATTGACACGGCCAAAACCGGGAATATTTGTTGCTATAAGTGAGTGTGATTGCTTAGAATAAGGCTGGGACTACTGTTGAGCGAACAGTGCCAGTCCAGGGAAGATAG
The DNA here is from genome assembly GCA_002374485.1 of Metschnikowia santaceciliae. Lineage (NCBI taxonomy): Eukaryota > Fungi > Ascomycota > Pichiomycetes > Serinales > Metschnikowiaceae > Metschnikowia > Metschnikowia santaceciliae. The sequence goes on from NKZN01001785.1 coordinate 54,049, forward strand.
TGCTTGAGTAGGTATCCGGATATGGATTTTTTTTGTCGCTTGTGATGGCAGGGAGGCGTACATCACGTGGCTGCGCACATGTCTACAGTATACTCAACCGAGCCTTATTGAAGTACTTAAACTGGCCAATGGTATTGTAGATGCTCGATTTTATACTGGTTACTGCATATAGAAATGTTGTTAATATTTATTGTCATAATACAACTTTTCACTGACTTTTTATTGGCTGGTTCTCTATATTCATGGACCTAGTCTGGCCCCAGTATATAGTGCACTGGGTACTGGAATCGCACGTACTGGAGTCGCACGGTTTTACTCTTCCTTTTACTGCCCCCAACGTTCGCAGTGGAAACATCCACTTACCTACCACTCACTACACCTACAACTTCACCACCCACACCAACCACCCACTAACTCCAAAATGGTGTTCCATCTAAAAGCAACCAGCGTTTTGGTGACGATCTTGCTTGTTCTTATTTTGAAACACACTGTCAAAGTCGTGGGCAAAAGCACTCTCCTGGATCAAGGCTGGAATCTTTATACTATGGTGGCATCCAGGGCAGGGCACCCCAAGTTTGCTGAGCTAGCGCAGAAAAGACGGCAGTTGGTGGAGATCAATAACGAAAGAAAATCCATTAGCGCGCAAGATCAGTACGCACGCTGGACAAAGCTCAACCGGTTGTACGACCGACTTTCCAATGAAGTCAATGTTTTGGTGGAGAGTGTTTCTGCCGAGAAGGCCCAAGTGTCCAAGTTAATTGGTGTGCTTATTATGGTGCTTACCACGGTGCCTATTTGGTTTGCTCGCTTCTGGTACCGGAAAACGGTGTTGTTTTACTTTCCGGCCAATGTGTTACCGTACCCAATTGAGTGGGTGGCTGCTTTGCCTTTCACTGTGACTGGAGGCGTGGGGCTTACTGCGTGGATGTTTGCTGTGAACAATGTGTTGTCTTCGGCCACGCTTGTGGCCAAGTACTGGACGGAACCTGTGGTTGAGAAACCGGTGAATGCTCCAAATGAAAAGCAGACCATGGGCCAGAAGATTCCTGTTCCCAATTAAACAGGTCTATCATTCTGGAGTATTAGAACATGGATTTGAACTCATATAATATCTGCATCATGCGCTGTGCTAATACCGATACCTGGCAATTAATGATGCAATATCTGGATTATTTCATTGAGGATTATGAATATATGGATGAATCTGATAATTTGATTTTCTAAAAATCTATTCTGTTCAGTTGATGAGCTCCTGGAACCGGATCTTCATACTGGCCTTAAGCTCCAGGTTCTTCTCCCAAAGGTACTTGGGCATGTGCCCCTTTTGGATCTGCTCCTGCTTATCACGGAACGTGATCCTAAGCAATTGTCCGTACGGAGTTCTGGAGCTGATGTCGTCGATGTCCTTTTGGTCGAATGCATGGAAATACCACGGGTCCAATACTTTCGTCCATACCATCAAATCCTGCGAATAAGCATACACACTATTGGTTCTGGCCAAAACAATGTATGGTATGCCATTAAGGTCGACCTCAAGCCTTTTGATCTCGTCAACAAACACGGTGGGAGGCTTCTTATCGGACTCGGGCATTTTGGGCACCTCAACTTCACTGTTGAGTACCGGAGCCACGGAGACTCCCTTCACCACGGCCTTGATGTGGTACTCTTGCTTGGCTGCTCGGGGCATTCTCCAGCTGTAGACGAGCCCCATGCTAGTGAGAAGCAAAAAGTGGGTTCCGTTCTGTCGTGTGGCAACAACATTACTGCCAAGTTCCATGGCTGGCGCTGCATAGCTTCCGGATTCGGCCCGAATAATCTGCGTCAATCCATCAAATGATATAAGCACATAGAATGCAAGTTCTTCTTCCAACAAGATTGGAATCACCTGTTGAATTTTGTAGGGAAAGTAGAGGATGTAGCTCTTGGACTCAGAACGCTCGTCGTTGGTCACAACCACTTGCGTAGGGTCCCGGAAATCGACTCTTTGGGCAAAATCTGGAGGTCCATCCTCATAGTCTGGCCATGCCGGTCCATTGCGGACCTCTATAAACGACAGCACCAAGTCCCTATGGCCCTTATCGTTCCCGTTTTCCAGGGTTTCTTTTTCTAAGTTTCCATTTTTCAAGGTCCCATTTCCGGTCCCATTTTCTGTACCATTGAACAATCTCCTGGAAGGTTTATGTTCAATTGAATTCGCAAATACCCGGAAAAAGATACACTCGTCTACGGCATCGAGCGAGGATGTACTGACCAAGTCGTTGTTGGGGCCAAAAAGGTCATTTTTCTGTATGAGCTTTTTCAAGTCGTGGTTAATTACGGCCTGATTACTGAACAAGGCCTCAGGAAGTTCCGACACCATTTTAAACGGTGTGGGATACTTTCTATCCATAAGCATCTTGCGGTACTTCTTGGCCTTGGATCGTATGCTTGCAACCGAGGTGGTTCGCTGCGTGCCCGATTCGTTGATCCCCATATCTTCATTATCGTTGTCCAAATCTTCGGTAGGCTTTTCAAGGGATGCCCCGCCTGCATGTCTTTGCCGAAGACCACTGACTGCAGACAGGACCCCTAGCCTGGGTAAAAGATGACTAGTGTGGGAGATTTTGGAGCTCTGGAACCGTTTGGCTATTTGAGGAAGTTTGGTTGCTGGGGCTTTTCGCTCCGAAAAGCTGGAAACAAGCGTAGGCATCACCCTTTTTCTTCCTCCTTTGGTCATGGTCACGTTTTGAGAGCTTTTGTTAAGCTTCAACGGAATTGTTGATGCTGTCAGCAAAGTCTCCTGCGCCTTGGACCTTGAGTCCACTATAGGGTCCGAGCTAACTGGCTCCTTAGGATCCACCCTTTCGAGTTGTTTAGTAGGCTCCTTTGTAGACTCCACTGTCGTTGTAGACTCCTTTGGCTCTTTTGCAGACTCACTTGTAGACTTTTTTGTAGATTCTGTCGCGATTGTCTCCTTGAAATCAGCCACTATGTCCCGATCCAGCTTGTTCACCAAAGAAATCACTTTAGGCAGAATCTCTGTCGGTGCAGCCAACGCCTCGAGGTTTAACAGGTCCACGGATTCAGGCATCACCGTGGAGTCTCTATCTCCACCATACTTCACTAATTGTGAGCCAATAGCATCATCACTGACTAAGGCACCCAACTCATTCTGTTCGAAGATCAAGCACGTGATGGAGCCATCCAAAGAGCTCACGAAAAGCGTATGTCCGTCCGGCGTCCAGGCTAAGTCAGTGATAGACCTGGACACTACGTCACGTGCCACCACCAACGGTTTTGTCAATGCCGTGCTCCAGATAGCCAAAGTGCGGTCCTGTCCACCCGTGGCTATCACCGTAGTGTTGCCCTCGGACCCCGGGTCCTTGCCGTCGAGCTGGTACATGCGGGGAGAAAACGAACACACTTCGCATGGAGCCTCGTGGCCTATGAGAGACACATCGGTGGCCCAGTGGCCCCTATTAATGATCACCACGGACGTGACTGGTCCGTTAGTTGCATTGGGCACAGCTATGTGCTGGCCATCGGGAGACCAAGACATACGGCGGAAGTAAGACGTTAAGGGTGATTTCTGGAACGGGTCCACCACCACCTGCTCCATTTGGAACTCGTATGCACTAGACGACACTTCGTTCATTTTCTTGTAGTAGCGGAAGATGCGGACGGTTCTGTCATCAGAAGCCGTGGCAAAGAACTTATTGGCTGGGTCAAACACTATACCTTTGACCATAGACTGATGGATATCATACCGTTTGATGCGCTCGAACGTCACAGCATTCCAGATGATTATAGACCGGTCAAGCCCTACGGTTATAAGCAACGCCCCGTCGGGGCTCCAGCAAATATCCTGGACATCGTTATCATGGGCCACAAGCCGTTTCCTCACGGTCCAATGTTCCATGTCGGCCTCGGTCTCCCCAAACAGCTTGGGCCGGGCCGCCTGCTCGTCGTCTTTTTCCCAGATCAACACGATCTTATCGTCGGAGCCTGAAGCCAAGTACTTCCCATCAGGTGAGAACTTGACACTGGTCACCACTCCATTGTGCCTGCTCATGGACGCTAGCGGGCGTTCTAGACGCTGTGGCTGCTCCATGCGGTGCAGAAGGGTTTCTGAATCCTTCGGGAGCTCCTTGTATGTCACCACGGACTGAATATCCCACACCTTGACCTTCCCGTCTAGGCCTCCGGACGCCAACTTGGTGCCCTGGCTATTGACGCTGATGGAGTAGCATTCTATGGGCTTGTTTTCGGCTGTGGTTAGTAAACACTGGTCTCGCTTTTGGAATATAAGAGTTGTACGTACCTCTGTGGCTGAGCCAGGGAAGCTTGAGTATCTTCATGCCTGGTGGTGTGGAGCTACATCGCTGTGCGCACTAATTCCACTCTACTTCAGTCTCACTCAGTCTCACTCACTATACACTATACGCTGTACACTGTACATCCCACACTCTACACTCTGTACACCTACTAATTAATATACTAAATTTTTTTTTCACTCTTCATATTTTATTCTACATTCGTCCTCCAAATCTATACTCTAGATATTCTGGTGTTTCCTATTTACAGTCTCAAGTAGACAAGTAAGCCACCCATAGAAGGTCATAGAGCCACTAATAGAAACGAACAGAGGCACCAATAAACACTAAAGACACTGATAGAGGCTCTCAAATATTATGAAAATGATAAGTTGGCTCTGGGGAGAATTTTAACAGTTCCAGCAAGTAAATTTAAAAATAGACATTGGTGGTATTGGGTTCTGGATGGACACCTTCATTTCTCACGATTCACCCAGGCATGCAGACAAATACACCCAGGACCACCGCTCACCTACAATCTAAGATATACCCTCTTTCAAACTCTACACATAGTATTTTTTTACTTTTTTAAATTTTTTTTTCATATCAGGAGAACTAGTTTTTTCATTTGAAAAAAAAATAATAATTCAAATCTACAAATTGGTGGAATATTCCTATTCCACTACAATATACCTACTGTTATGTTCTTTATAACGTGTTTTAACCTAAACTTGTACTCGTTGCTGATTCCTCAAAGAGAGGAACCGGAGTGGTTTATATACTTTGAGAGAAACGTGACATCGAAAAACTCTCCACCAGAACAATAGAAGTATTGTTTTTGGAATATTCGAAAGGACCATCATAGTACTTCATACAACGATGATCGTGACACGGCGTTTGCAATGTCCATTGTAACAACCGGACTGAGAGGCTTCTTAATACCTTCATAGGCAGGGCCCTCCCTATGGAGGATCTAACACCTACATACTGACTTCTCTACGTCTACACTTCTCTACTACTTCTGCTTACACAGTGCTACCCAAGTTCATATTCTAAATTCTAAATTATTCTACATTTAAATTTATATTCTCATATATTTTATAACCATATTAAAATATACGTTGTGAACCTCCGTGTCTTTCCATACCCTATACCACTCTATTTAATCCTAATCCACATTATTCCACCTTTCATTCTATAAAGAGTAGTCTATAAGATAGTCTATTAGAGTTGTCTGAGGGGACCGGTACGGTGACCAATATAAGTTTAGACCCTAGTATTAAACATTACCTGTTAAACCTTTGCTATTACATCTTAGATATTAGACTGTACTAGCGAAGTCTTAGTACTAGACCTTAGTATAGACCCTGGCAACAACCTTAACAGAGTTCCCTAGGTTTCACTATACTGTCCTATCCTCTACTCTACTCCAGTCACTTCATTATTCTATGCTGTACTATGTTCTATGTATAGTATAGACCAGTTTATACTGGTAGTGGGAGTATAGAGTGTAGTGTAGTGTAGTGTAGTGTAATACATTAGTAGCAGATAGTATTACATTATTTATCCATTCTACCTTCTTGTTGCATCCTCTATTAAAAAAACTTGGATCTAAGCCTACTGTGACACCGAAACCTGTGTATGGCTATTCTGTCATGTAGTCTTCATGTAGGCCACCCATAAGTCGAGTCTGTTGTCCGTCAGCTATTCTATAAATCTGGAATCCGCTTGAAGCTTCAACAATAGAATTAATCACGAAATACTGGCCGAGTCAAAGACTCTGACCAATGTAAATCTGGTCTAATGCTCTTCTCCAATACTTTCCACTTGTAAGTAATTACATTCTACTGTTCTCTGCGTATACTCCATACTCTACATACTCTATATACTCTAAATACTCTGTCTATACTCTATGACTCTATGACTCTATGACTCTATGACTCTATGCACAAGTTCTTCAAATTACACTGATTTGGTTATATCCTAAATTTTCATACATTCTCGACATGCTTAATACCTACGTGGATTACTACACTTCTCTTTTGCCTCTACTCCAGAATACATTCTCAGTCCAATCATTAACTCTTGTTTTTATTCCGCATTCTATACTCTGATATGTCTCTAAATCTAATAAATATCGACGGTTTGCAGATCACAAGTTGAACTCGGCCTTGACGGCATTGCCAAACTTCTCCAATCCTTTCTCCAATTCATCCAAAGGAACAGCGGCGTATGTGCCTCGGAAGAAAATCGTATGGTCAAGCTCCGTGTCAAGATGCACCTCGGGTTGTGGAGGGTCTGTTTTGCCAGACACCTTGAACCACGAGCCCGGGATCATCAAGCATCCATACTCTAAGCCTCTCTCATAAATGGCTGACTCCACCTTCAACGGGTCACTGCCAAACTCCTCGTACTTGGGGTGCTTGGAGCAGTCGATGTTCACCGTAAAGAACATACCTGCCACGGGAGGAGTGATGGTCACCACTTCCTGTGGGAAGTACTTGTAGAGGGAGTCAATGGCCACGTCCCGCTTGTGAGTGTACTCAGTTCTCAAGCCAATCAACCAGTCCAAGTAACCCTTTTGGCCCCATTTCTGGAACAAGCCGTTCAACAAGGACTGCGAAAAGCCCGAGGGGCATTGGATCGAGACCTCATGCAAACGAACAAACCGTTCCAAAAGCTGTTTCTGACCCACGATCCATCCAAACCGTGCTCCGGGTGCTATGGTCTTGGAAACAGAGTCCAACCGTAACACTCTTCCGTCCACGTCCATGGAGAGGTATGAAGGCACCAAGGCCTTGATGAACTCTTCGTGGTCGTGCACGTGCTTCTTGGACCGGGCTTCCAAATCCCGGGTGTACGACTCCATCTGCAAGAAGAAGTAGGGCTCATCCTCAATGAGGATCAAGTCATGCTCCTGTGCCAACTGGTACACATCTCTTCTTCTCTCAGCACTGATACACGAACCAGTGGGGTTCTGGCCCGTACAGATGGTGTACAACATCTTTGGCTTGGGTCCCACCCAGTTCTTCAAGAGCTGAGCCAAAGCCTCGGGAATAATACCGTAAGCATCCATTTGAACGGGAACAGTAGTGATTCCCTGTGCATGGGCAGTCTCCAAGGCAGAAGAGAAGGAGTAGTCCTCCACCAAAATAGCATCGCCTCTATTGGTGAATGTCCTCAAACACGCGTCCCATGACTGTGTGTTTCCAATGGTGCTGATAAGGTCCCAGTCCTCGTATGGCACATTGTGGATCAACTGAGTATGTTCCTTCAAGAAGTCCAACAACTCGGGCTGACCCTCGGTGTAACCGTACTGCAAGGACCGAGCCAACTCCACATCCTTGGCTGCCACGGACTCGTCATTGGCTCTCTTATGGATACTCAACACCGTCTTGTCTTTGTCAGTAATCTCGGCACCAATGCCATTGGCAAAAGGAGGAGTAGGTGTATCGGCACCAATGACATTGAAGGGGAAGTAATCGGCCATAGGCAAGCCACCTCCAAGGAAGGTCATTCCTGGAAGCTTATAATACTTGAAGGCGCTTTTCAACGCGGACGGTTTGCGAGATTTGGCCTCCACGCTCAAATGGTGCGACAAGTCTTTTGATGCTGGTTTAGTCATGTTTTCTATAAAATGAGGACCCTGGAAGTTGGAACAGACAAAAAAGTGGCCTGAACTATCAAATCAAGTATACCAAATCGAAACGAAGGTTTGAATGTATTCCAATGAATCAATAATTATTCAATTCAATGATTATTCAATTCACCAAATGCTTAGAATAATCGAGTTCTATCAATTGATTTTGGGAAATACTAATATTTGGTAGATATATTTGTATCTCGGAGGATCAATGGTGTCTATTAAAGAGGGAATATTTTAGTAGGAGTAAGTGCAGCGGGCGCGCACTTTATAGCTGACGATGAGTAATCTCTCTTCCTGTGCGATTAGCGCCAGACTTCCGTTGGCGGGGCGGCGCACTTGAGTGTATGGCAGTGGAGAACGATTAGGTCACGTGTACGGCATAAGTCCGCTATGACCGATCATGTGCACACCCTAGTCTCTTTTGGACTGAACTATCATTTAGATTAGTTAAAGTTAGGTGTAGAATTTATTGGTGCTGTATGCATTGTATTGGGAGTAGTGGTATTGTAATGGCAGTAATATTGTAATGTACCAAGATTGGTTGGTTGTGACTACTTTCTAATGCTCAGTGCTATTCTGTGGCTCTGCCAACGTTTCCTTACAGTATACAATAATTTTGGTGATCATCACCAACTCGAGACTCTTCTTCGAGGCGGACATGATCTGTGACTGTCTGATCTTATAATTTCCCAGCGCACCAAGACTTCTGCGTTGTACCACTCGCACGTCAAGCACTTATTGTTTCTCGGACTTGTGCAGTCTCGCTTCATCAACTATCTGACATTGTCATACTTTGGAAGCCACCGCACAGTCGTGAACATGCGGCTCGGTCTTACCTCAATTGCAGGAACGCATCAAGTAGAACCGACGAAGAAGGCTCGTCATTGACGTTCTTTTCAAACACGTTCCAAAACCGCAATGTTTCATCTCCTGCTCCTGTGACAATGGTTTCTCCATCAGGCGATAATGAAAGGTACAACACGCGGTACGTGTGGCCCGTGAGCTGCGCAATCTGTTGCATCGATGGGTACTTCCACACTATGATCTGGTTGCGCGAGTACCCATGAGTAGACACAATTTCATTGGAGTTCTTGGACCACACGAGATTACACACCTGCGAGCCGGTTTCCACGTTGTTGATGCGGGTCCCGGTAAGGGTGTTCCACACTTTGATGGTTTTGTCGGCCGTGCCCCCACCAGATGCCAAGATGCCTCGTTGATGGGGTGACCACGAAATGGCCTTGACTGCTGCATTGTGCTCCGAGAACTGGTAGAGAGGCTTGGTATTCATAGCATCCCAGATAAACAAATTGTTATCGTTTCCACCACTGGCTAATTTGTTTTCTTCGGTATTCCATTTGAGCCCACACACCTCTTGCTTGTGTGACTCAAGACTGTTGATGTAGTGGCTCTGCACCCTGACATCTCGGTTGTATATAGTCCTATCACGGGACCCACTAGATAGAATGTGCTTGTTCCAAGCCAATGCACTCACTCGGAGCTTATGGCCGGTCATGGTCCGCACGCACTTCATTTTCGTAGCATCCCAGATCTCCACCAAACCTTTCAGTGTGCCCACGGCCAAGTGAGTCCCGGAGCCAATCCAGCTCAACGACGTGACCTTGTCCTTGTCTTCTAGCACACAAAGCCGTTCCACTGACTGCGTCAGTCCGTCCCAGAGGTACACGGAATCGCCAAGGCCAACAGCTAACACATCTTGCAGGCCCCAGTCCACCAAGTTCAAGTAGAAGTCGTCCGAGAGTTCGGGCGCATCCAAAACACGGTAGGGAACCTTGGAGATGGAGCGGGCCTTTTTCTGGGGACTCAACAAGAATTTCTGAGACTCCAGGCGCACGGGCGATAGCGAGAAAAGCTCCTGTTGTAAGTCACGAGAGATGGGGCGGGCTTTGCTGGGCAGTTGGTATGTGAAGAGGTTTGTCTTCTGACGTGGAGTGCCCGTCACGTTGGAAACGTCACCCTGCCGCGGCGGCGTGGTCAGACTATTGGTGGAGATGGTAGTGGGAGCCATGTTGGATGCCCGTAAGTTGGTGGAGTCATTTGTGGAAGTATTGTCTCTATTATGACCTCGCGAGAGGTCTGCAGTGGCCATGGGCACGTGGTCGCCAAAGAGCTCTGCCTTGAGCACGCTGGAGAAATTGCGGTTAGCCTCCTCTTCCTTTCGAATCTCGATTTCGTTGGGAGAAAGCTCTTCGGCATGCGAATTAGGGTTTCGAGAAGCAGTGGCTCGAAGGTCAGGCACAACCTCTTGGTTGGACAAGCTGAATGCCGCCTGCAAATCGATACCTGTACGATTAGGGATGTGCCTGTCGCTGAATAAGGGCCTGCCTGTTGTTCTGCGACGGGGCGACGTGGGCGGATATGGCGGGGGGATGTTTTCGCCAGGTTTGGGGGGAGAAAGCGTTCGAGTGGACCTCGACGGCGACCGAGGTGTGTGCATGGAGTCGGCACGGGACGAGCGAGGGTTTGTGTTGAAGGGGTTTATGGCGCCAGACAGGTGTTTCTGGCCGGAAGAAGCGCTCATGATGCCGGTTTGGATGGGGGTAGGAAAGGGGCAGCCAGACGACGGGATGCGGCAACTCGGGCTTCCAGCAGAGCAGAAGAGGATACTGTGTACCGGAGTAGGAGATCAGTGTCAATGGACAATGTTGGATGGAGGTGGTAAGGGTCCAGAGGTTGCGGCTTATGGACGAATTTGTTTGTGAATGAGTACTTTGTTAGGGAGCTGCGGGTGTGTACACTGGGCAGCTGCGAAAGCCATCTGGTCCAGTGACAGATGGGGTACACAAGGCATATGGAACATGGGAGGATTATATATTGGGGATTTATTTGGTTTTGTGTTTGTTTTGATTTGAGCCTAAATTTGGTTTGCGTTTGAGTTTTAGTCTGGGGCTGGGGAACTCTGGGGCTATATATATTCATCTTAAGTGATGCTTTGTGGTCCACTTAGTAGTGCATTTAGAGTGCAATTTAAAGTGCAATCAGTGCAACTTAGAGTACAATTCAGGCACACCATAGAGTCAAATATAGTGGGTTTAAGAGAGTTATTGAATTTTTAGGTTCTTAAATTGGTTTATTCCATCATATAATAATAATGAATGATAGTGCAATCTGGTGAATCTGGTGTCACCAGAATTATATAGAAAGCCGAGTGCATTTAGAGTACAATTTATCCATCATCTCAAGTCACAGTGCAATGTAAATGTGTTATAGAAATTTGAAGTGAATTTCAGTATATATAGTTTTAATTTACTTTAATCTTAATAATTACGTAATTTCTTATGGTATATAGACTATAAATAGCTCCATGTAATAGAATTAATGAGTGATTAGTGCAACTCCGTGAGGTTTAGAGTGTTTCAGGACAGTTTAGGGTAATTTAGAGAACAGTTTAGAGCAATTTGAAAGTTTTCCAGTACTGTGCCCATTTTTTTCCGTGACTGTTCAGTATATTTTTCCTCCAAATAAAAAGCAATTTACTGCAATTTACTGCAGTTTAGTGCAGTTTAGTGCAATTGAGGGTGCTTTTACTGTACATTTGAGTGCAATTATTGCAATCCATAGTACATTGAGTGCGACTTAATTATGGTGGTTATAGAAGGGGGTCTATACCGAGCAATTATTAATTTTTAATTATTATAGAAATAATGGATTTCGTAATTTTACAGGTCCATAAGGATTTATTAATTATAATGATTCTTGGGGTTTAGTATTATTAATGTACCTAGAGTGGCCGATTCGTTCCTGGTCCAGCCACACCAAGAACAGTCTAACAACCAACACCAATAAACACCTTTCACACAATATCTGAAACTTCATTACACATCTGCAACATCTCCTAAACACATCTGCAACATCTCCTAAGCACCAACACCTTCAAATATAATCTGAAAACTTCTATATAAAACGCTAAGTAAATGCCATATAAGCTGGCCTGCATATCCGATGACCCATCCTCAACTTACTGTCCTAAATCTGCTCTATATAAAAAAGGGTTTCAGATCAAAGACCAAACACTATATAAAGGATACGGAATCATGAAACAATATTATCTCCTATTTTTTTTCGAATTGATGGAACCTGATGATAGTATCTATTAGCCGTGTGTATGGGTGCAGGAGCGGCGCACCCATATTTTCTCAGACCTGTCCTATTCCACCCACCACACCTCCACAATGAAGATCATCGACAAGGAGGAACGTGAGGCACACAAGGCATACGTTGTGGCCGCAGGCCTCAAAGGAATGTTCTACGGGTCTATCTTTTCCATTGGACTCTTTGCATTTCTTAAGGCCAGGCAGCCCGTGAGGTTCAACCGATTCAACACCTCCATCAAAACGGCCATCCTCACCATGCCCACCATTTCGTCCACTGCATTCTTTGCTGACGAAGGGTCTGTGGAATTTGACCGTAAGATGTACTCCTCTGGCCACACCAACCAAAAAGTCTTGGAGGAGTTCAAGCAGTGGAAGAATGCGTCCACGTCCGAGAAAATCGTCACGTTTCTCTCCACCAACAAGTACAAGATCATCTTGCTGACGTGGATTGCCTCCTTGTACGGCTCTTGGATCCTTGTCAACCGGGACAAGATCATGACAAGACCCCAGAAGCTTGTTCAGGCAAGAATGTATGCACAGGCAATCACCATAGTACTTTTGCTCAGTACAATCGTCTTGTCCATGAAGGAGGAGGAGATGCGCAAATCCCAGCCTGCGCCATTGCCAGAGTGGAAGAAGGTTTTGTTGGAGAAGGAACAGAAGAGTGAACTTGGTGAACAGACTGGCACTGAGCAGTAAGGACCACCAATAACCACATGTATATAGACCAGGTTCAGTGCTCAGTGATCAAGTTCCATTAAGCTTTATCAGCTCTATCAGTTTTTTTAAGCGTTTCAATTATACGATTTGCCAAGCATAAATTTCTTCCAATGGTGATTACTCCAATGATGTTTCTGATTGCTCAACTACAAGCCTTGATGGCAGAGAGATCTGATTTTCTTAGAATCAAACAGAAAATACTGGTTTGACTAGTAAGTAAGATGACAGCAATCCAGGGCCAAATGAGTTAAGTATCAGTATATTAACTCTACCTAGTAGCCTATACCTTAGGCACTTAGCTCAAGTAATCTCGGGAATACTTGAAACATCAGTGATAGTCAAACCCGCAATCAATTGTGACATTGAGATGATGACTAATATTTTTGGTACAGCTTCGGAGTACTTAGATTGAATTTACTACAATCATTACTTACTGCATCAAGGCAAGACTTACTACATACAAGTACTGACTTATTGCATATGACGTATACGTATCCCCACCCAGCAGTGGATCTGGAGCATATCACCATTGAAATATTTATATCTTTCGATTGAATCACTGCATACTTTTGTGGGACAAGATTTTCCACATCAACCAAAAAATGCAAATGAAGTATTGCACTTAACGTGCAATAGGACTGGTTGCAGTCACAGGGTATTGCCTTCCACAGAAATAGGTGATTCTTTAATAATACCCAAAATTTCAGTTTTTATTGCATTTAAAGTTTTGGGACACCAAATCAGAATTTCAGATTGACAATAATGAGATAATACAGAAGTATATTGTTTGAAGATACTAGTATGTGAATCCGACAAAACAGTTTTGTTTCAGACGGTGTTTATGATCAGTTTTTTCTGCTTTTTCGGTATAGAATACTTACAAATAATTTACTGGTGTGGTAAAAGACTCTATACTGAGAAGTAGACGAGGGGTCTGGTCAATATCCTCTGGTATCATGTGACTACTAGTGTCCGTAATAATTCTAGTATAGAAACGGTCAGTAGCAGTGTTAGTGGGAACTACTACATTGTCAAAGTAAAGGTAATAGTAGTACTGAATAGGAGTGCTCAGAAGTAGTACTCAGTGGTAGTACTGAGTATTAGTATTAGTGCCTAGTATCAGTGCCCAGTACGAGTACAAGTGGTCTGTGTTAGTATTAGAAAACTGGGTTTTGGGTATTATTAATACCACTAATTAGTATAATAATGGTCAATTGTCATTGGCGTAGTTGGTCTGTAACGGTCCTATTCAGCAGTAGTGCTGTATTGTACAGTAATAGTACTGTATTGGTCGGTAGTAGCAGAAAAAGTAGCATCAGTAATGGTAGTACTACTTGAAATGATGGTACTACTCAAAAAGAGGGTACCCTTAATGTTAGTACTATCTCTATTTAGATAATATTTGTGTTGCCTTTTTTTAACTGTCTCAATGGTTTGGGCCTTTGCTCGTTCTTGCCAATTTTGATCAAAAGCCATGATTCGCACCCAACCGTCAATAAACCAACAATTAATCATCTCAACACAGCATCAACTCTATATACTATTACAACCAGTACAATTCTTACACTATAGAATCCTTACACCATACAAACAAACTCCAGCACTATTTCACTTATAACCTCTAAAAAACTCAGCACGTATGCTTAAAGTGGAGTAGCTCTGATCTTGTTGCTGGGCCTGCACACTGTTGTGCGTGCTCCACGTTAACTTCTTATCACTCGTCTGTTCCACCACCATGTTTCGTGACCGGACCAACCTATACCTCTCGTACCGGCGCACCATCCCCCGAGCCAACCAATCGCATGCCCGCTTTACGAATATCGCCGAGGAGGAGGAGGGCCTCATGTATTCGCGGAAGACCGTGGGACCCAAGCTGACGGCCCGCAAGTATAAGGATCACGAGGATATCGAGATGAAGCCATTGGCTCCGTCCATCTTTGAGATCTCCTCGTCACTAGATCAGAATCTCCTACAAATCAAACTGAAAACAACCGAGTTGAGTCTGATGTACAAGAAACTATTGATTGCTCGAGATAGCGATAAACAAGCCTTGGAGCGCACCATCGACGACTTGAACTACTCCATCACCAAGGTGTTCGAAGCGTGTTATGTCTTAATCAAAAAGTTCGAGTTTCTCGAGAAAAACCACCTGCGCCTTAATTTGAACTATACTCCTGATGAGCTCATGATCATTGCCAACTATAAGAAGACCTATGCCTTGAAGATACAGGACAGCTCGCTTGTATTCCGCAACTTGCAAAACAACTACATCAAATTTTTGAAGGATGACGAGGACGAGGACGAAACAGATCTTCTCTTATCGTCTCCACCTCCTACGCTGTCTCTGCAGGCACAGCTCTTAGCCGAGGAGGATTCTCGCGACATTGAAGACTACTCGAAGTCGGCTCTACAACAAGCACAGCAACAGCTCCAAAAATCACCGGACTCCACTCTCATGGCATCACGTGAGCGTGAGATCTCCAAGCTTGCCATGGGTATTTTAGAAATCTCCACCATCTTCAAGGAAATGGAGGGCTTGGTGGTGGACCAGGGCAGTATGTTGGACCGCGTGGACTATAACTTGTCACGTGCCGCGGAGGACTTGAAGTCTTCTGATAAGGAATTGATCAAGGCTCAGGGCTACCAAAAAAGAACTACAAAGTGCAAAATCATCTTTCTATTGTGCCTTGTTGTGTTGGCATTATTCATTGTGGTTGTGGTGAGACCTTCGGGGAAGACCACCGTGGTGCATGAGCCAAGCACAGGCTCGGGTCTGGACTCGCATTCTCCAGACTCCAAGGTAGACCCCGTGCCTGACCCCGGTTCAGATGTGCCTGCAGACCTGCGACCCGTACCGGAGAAAAATCCAAAGGTTGACATGATCATGTGAGCTGAGCGATGTATGTATTATAAATAGTCGTAACCACACATCGACAAGCATCATTAAAAAGCCTACCATAAAAGGCCCATGTTTAAGATCTTGTTGAGCATTAGCTTTTAAACACTGTAACCTCTTTAAAACATGTAGGGCCCGTCGCGAGCACCAGCCCGGCCAGGTCCTGCTCTGGCAACAGGCTGGAAGCCACCTTTGCGGGGAGCACCCGTTTTCCTTCTGTTATTGAAGCCCAAGGAAAAGTCCGGGTTGTTGTTTAAAGCATTATCGGAGACCGTAGGGCGGTTGATGGGCCGAGGAGGCTGAGGATGGCTAGGCTGGAATGGAGGGTACGCATTCTGCGGTGGCCGGTGATATCTCTCCTGGTTAGCATTTGAAGGCAGGTAATGTGACATGTTGGGATAATTTTGAGGCCCAGGCGGCTGTGGCTGGTAGCCCTGTTGGTAA
The DNA here is from genome assembly GCA_002374485.1 of Metschnikowia santaceciliae. NCBI lineage: Eukaryota > Fungi > Ascomycota > Pichiomycetes > Serinales > Metschnikowiaceae > Metschnikowia > Metschnikowia santaceciliae. Next base: position 70,162 of record NKZN01001785.1, read on the forward strand.
CCTTGTTGGTAACCTTGCTGGTAATTGTGTGAAGGCCCACTAGGGTCGTAGTATTGGTGTGCTTTGGGAGACGTGTACATGACATTGGGGGGTCTCTGGGAAACACTGGTGAAGTCGGACTCCTCATCCGAGTCAAGCTGTCTGTCGGAAGACAAGGAGTTGCGGTCAATGTCGTCCGGGTGGTCTGGCATCTCAGTGAAAGGCTGGTGGCCCTCCACATTGGGGTGGTGGTCGAAAACACCATAGTTGACCGAGTTGAAGATTGCAGACGTTCTTTCTGCAGGAGGATAAGGAGCCTTGGCGGCCAATGGCGACTCGGCGTAAGAAGGAGTGCCTGCACTAGCATGGAACGTAGGTGCCATTTGCCTTTTGGCAGAAACAGGCAGGCCCGGGCCTTGGTTCAAGCTGGGGTAATTCTGACCATTGCGAGGAGGAGCGTTATTTCTGGTCACGTCGCTTGGCTGCTTGGGCCGAGATTCCAGGAAGCTAGAGTTGGGCAGCTGTAACAACTGAACCAGAGGGCCAAAGGTATGCTTCGGTGTAGCCACTGGCCCACGGTAACCATAGTCCTTGGAGTGCTCATCATCGGTGAAGTCAAACAGCTTGTCCATGAGGCCGCTCTTCTCAGGCATATTGAAGGTCTTACCATCTTTGAACTTGCCAAACTTCATTTGTTCCATGGAGTCCTCCTCCGAGTCCTCATCCTCAGACAGGTTCACACCAATGGAGAGGTACAGCAAAGGAAGCGAGATGAGACAGAGGCCAGCAGCCACTATCTGGAGCCAGGCCAACCACTCAACGTGGGGGTAGTAAACAAGAATCACCAACACGGCAATCAAGGTGGTCAGTATAGCAGCCACAATGCTCAAGATAAGCGACAAGATCTTGACCACGCTCGCAGACACGCAGACCGAGAGAAAGGTGAAGAAGAAGGCAAAAAACACGAACCCTGCAGCTATCGGAGCCACAACAAAGGTCTTGACCAACGTGTTTCTAGTATCCGACAGCAAGAGCCCATCGGTAATGGAACTCACGTCGATGGGATATGTAGGTTGCAGACAAGTGGAGTCCTCGCAGGAGCCAAAAATGCCATAAGTGTTTGAACCAGTGGATGCCAAATGGAGGCTCTGGACTATGGGCACCGACACCAAAGATAGCACCAAAAACACCAAGGCCACGAGCAATAATAGCGACGAGAATGCAGCTAGAATGGGATTTCGCATGGTGGATTTCAAGGCTTAGAAAAATAAGGGGCCTCTTTGTTAAGTAGGATCAGCTTGGAAAGGGGCTGAGTGAAGCAAAAAAAAGAGCCAAAAAGGAGCGGAGTAGGTTGGACAGTTCAATTGGTCAATTGGTGATTGAAAGGCAGTATTCAAACGGCAAACCGTTTTATTGCAAGAATTCAAGTTGATCAAATCTGGATCAATTCAATAACAGGAACTATTTCAACAGGAAGAATATTCTATTATAAGAAACTTTCAAGTGACAAGGCGTTTGCAAGATCAAAGTATTTTGAGTAGCCAGAAAATAGACCTGTAAGTCTCGACAAAAGTCCCAGCTATAACCAGACTATAACCAGGTTAAAACCAGAAAAATTGCAGATGGTGCTCAGGATAGAAAAATAGCCGTAGTGTCTAATTCAAAAGACTAATGCTGAAAATGCTCGATATGGGGCACGCGCGGCTGCGCACTAGTGGTGCTCATTCCTCCTAGGGCGTGGCTCTGTTTACTTGCAGCGACCCGCACCGATAGGCGGTGCACGGGTGTACGGGTAATGGTTGACGGGCCCAAGGGCTTCATTCGTGGCCCAGTTGAAATTATCGGAGGGTTATGGAATTTATTTGATCCATCGCTGGGGCTGAAACATCCTGCAGGCAGTTAAAAACCACCCACTTATTGTCAAAAATAAACAAAAAAACACATGCCTTTGTATTGGTTTCAACGGCCCGTGGATGGCCTTTGTTTTCGGTATAAAGCGAGCCGCACCTCTTCCATTCATGTCAGAATCTTATGCACACAGCGCGCCTGGATTTCACGACGCCGGAAAAGGCCTGCTTCAAGCCACACAAGGAAACCATAGAGCCGGAAACAAAGAAAAAGGGGAACTTGGGCGGTTTATATAATTTTGGGGCTTTCAGAGATTCAAGAGACTTCCAGACACAAACACAAAGTTAATACAAACACACTTTCCAGTATACTTCTCTTCTTATCTCTATTGTCTGCCTCTACTGGGCCTGCGGACGTCGTGTAGATAATTAGTGGTCAATAGCCGACGCGCATGGTGTATCAGAGTGTTACAAGATGAAACATCAAATTGAACAAGGCGGTGAAAAGATGAGTTGAGGCGAGAGAAAAGAAACGGGATTGAAATCTGGGCCTGGCAGATATGAAATTCTAGACTTGGGGGCTGATGATCCATGGTCTTGGTGCAATGAACTGCCTGCGCCGCACGTCTGCTAATTTAGACCATGCCTGGACCCCTATCCAGCATGCGTGGGTTATTTTTTCCCGGTCTCGGCGAGCATTCCATGAAACTCATCACTCCATATAATACTGCACTACGACGTACACGACTTTACTAGGATGAAACATGGATTTTACGATAGAATGTATTATGTCCGATAGAGTATGGTATGACATTTGACCATGACATTTTAGTATGACTATTACTGTGACATTTTACTTTGACACTTTACTTTGACTATTACTATGACAGCACACCATGACTGTTACTATCACAGTATACTATGCAAATCGGCAGTATACTACTACTACTCATATCATCATGATTCTTACTCTTTTCATTCTTTTTTACTCTTATCATTGCTATGATAGTTGACACTTGGATAGTGTAATCATCTCAGAGATTAACCTCTAAGATGGACTTATAAATCATCTTACTTGGAGCCCTCGTACCAGATATCAGGCACCTCAAGAATGTACCGGTCCATGGCCTCGCGGAACCGGATCCGGTATTGTTTGGGCGTGACAATCGTAGGGTCCTTGCCCTTTTTGCCCACCAAACTATTACCCTTGACCCAGTTCTCCACCTTCTTGTCCCACGTAAACGTCCGGAGCCAGTCAATGATTCCCACATATAGCTTCCCTGCAGCATCGTCAATTCCAATCACCAACGAGTAGTCCATGACGTCCATGGCCGAAAGGAACGCGGTGTCATTGAACAAAGAACCCTTCAAGAGCTTCTTCAGCTGTTCCTTGACGAAAACAGGGCTCTCGTAGATGTATTCGATCATGTTCTCATCCAAGAGCACCTCGTTTTCCTTTCCGGTCTGCTTGACGTGCCGGTTGCGCATGGATCCCTTCAAGTCGAAGATCCGCGTGGTCTTGCGGTTGTAGAAGAGATTCTCCATGATCAAGAAATCCATTTTAAACGTCTTGCCATTCATGGAGTTCTTGAACTCCACCTGGTAGAACCCAAAGATCTTGGCGATGGCCGTAGTCAACGTATTGAACGTCGACTGCGAAATATATCTGAAGTAGAACGGTGCAATGGAGACAAACGACTCCAACTCCGATTTCGACAATTCCTTGACAATGTACCTGTTGTCCAAGGTCTTAAGGAAGTTGGACCCACTCTTACCTCCGGTGGAGTTCCACTTGATACACCTCGAGAGACTTTGGACGAACAGCTCATCCACTCCACATGCCCTTCTGAAGGCATCAAACTGCTCACTATAAAAGATCTTGCATGACATTTCCGTACTGCCATCGGTAAATTGATACTTCAAGTGGTTAAACTTGGGCTTAATCATGATACTCTCCAAATCGCCCTGCTGGCTGGGGTTCTTGTCGGATCTTTTCTTGAACTTCTTCTCGATCTTGGTGAAGTGATGGCTCTTCTTGCGGAACTGCTCATTCAGCTCCATGTTTTCACTGGTATCATCATCTGCAGAAAAGTTGGTGGCCATTCCCATCACCTTTTGCTTGTAGTCGGCTGTAGACAAGCAGAAAGCCACCAAAGAACTGGGCTCATCTTCACGCACAATCACATCCGAGTCGGCAAATGTGTGCTCTGTAAAATCCAATGGGTACTCCAAAGGTTCCCAGAGGGTAGCAGAGCGGTCAGCCCAGAAATTGGTCAACGACTTAAGAAGCGAGTTCTTTTCCGGTTGGGGAATGTCAATCTTGCCCTTCATCACATCCTTATTCTTGAGGTCTGTTAGCACTTGTTTCTTGGCCTGGTCAACATCCACGTTGTTCTGCAGAGTATTCTCGCTGCTTTCCTCTGATAAATTAAGTTTGGATGTCTGCTTGTTTTCCACATCAACTACATCCTCGATGTTGTCGTAGATCTCCACTATGGGCTGAGAGTTGACAATGGGCACAGCCTTGTACTTGTTGGACTGTTTCTCAAGCACCTTTTCCCTCTGCTTCTGAAACTCCAACGTCATTTGGTTGAAGTAGTTGGTCAAGTCCAGCACTCTCTTTGGCGCATGCGTCTTGTTGTAATCGGCAAAGTTGAATTCCATAAGAGAATCGGACTTCATCTTGGACGGCGACTTGAGAAAGTGCTTGTTCTGGTCCTCCTCAAGGGACTGTTGGATCTGCATGATCTTGTCACCTATAATGGCCGAGGGGACTCTTCTTGTAGGAGTGGTGACCACTTTTTCTCCAAGGTCAGAAGATATGTTTTTGGGCTCATCCTTTTTAGGTTCTTGGTTCACCTCCGCTTCTTGCTCGCGTAACATGTCCTTGTCCTGTTTCAGCTCTGTATCCAAAGTGTCCATCAAGAAGTTTCTCAAGTGGAATTGCGTGATCTTGTTGATTTCATTCTCCGTGGGTAAAAACATGTTTTCGAAGTCATTGAACTCCTTATCCCATGCAACTCCCAATTCCTGTATGTCACGATTGATCACATTCAACGATAAGTAGTTGGTAGGAATAGTGGCCTCGTAGATGTTGATGGTTTTCTGCGAGATGTATTCCTCTTGTGTCTTGAGCCGTTGCTTCAACTCCTCCACCCTTTGGTGTCCTGCTTCAGCCTGGTCTGAGGTATCAACCTTGACTCTATTGAGTCTTTTGGAAACACTTTTGAAGAACTTCGACGACGACTCTTGTATATGCTCTCTGGTGGAGATCTTCAGCTCTACATCCGTCAAAACCATGAACTCGAGCTTAGTTTTCGGAACCACCACCTCGTACGTATCAATTTTGGAGCTCTCCATCCGAATGTAGTAGCCGTTGAACCCAAAATACTTGATGTGCTCTTTGTTGAAGTCGTGGGGACAGGTACCATTGACCTGTGTGCTCTTGGACAAGAAGTTGAGCTCGAGGAATTTGCCTAGAGATAGAAAATAGGTCTCGTTGCTCATGGCCTTGATGGGTGTGGAAATGTTGCATTGAGGGCAGTAGCTCCACATGATCCTCTGCTTTTTCTCCTTGGGCTGGTCGTTCATATCTTCGATCTTCTCCACAATCAAATCGATCTTGGCGTTTCCATGTGCATAGGTATTGTAGTGGTTGAGGAGGAGGTCACCACATTCATCACAAGATTTATTGGACTCCTGCAAGATTTGGTCCAAGAATACTCCTAAACACTTATCATTATCCGAGTAATAATCCACCGCAACAACCATTGGTCCATAGCACGGAGTGGCGTGTTTGATTGAGATTCTGGAATGCAAGAAGTTGATGCTCTTATGGAAGATGGGGTATAATTGGTAAATGGTATACTTCAGGCAGTTGACCCAGATTCTGCTTCTAAAGTGGAACTCTTGGAGATGGAAGTTAAGCAAATCTTGACTCACAAACTTGAGTGTTTGAATGATATCGCCTTTGTCAATGAACCGGTCAAGACTCAAATTGAACTGCAACTTGTCAAACCATTCGGACCGGATCTCATCCTGCGTTTCTATGAGTTGCAATTGCTTATTGAACTCAAAAATTCCGGCAAAGTTCTTAAAAGAAGTGATCACATTGTTGAGAGCACTTGGCAACGGATACTCCACCGAGGGAGAGAAGTTTAAGATTCTCTCGTTGAAGAGTTCCAAGTAGTTGGTGACTCCATTTTGTTTGAGCAGCTTCACACAGATGGCTTTCTGGTCGTTTGTATTGTCGACTTCGAGAGTGCCCTGGAAAAAGTCCAGGTACAGAACCTCCCGATCCTTGGAGATGGTGAGGTCGAAATCATGGAAGAAACTCTTTTCAAATTTCGAGTTAAACACACCAGGAATAAGAGACTCCACGGCGTATTTGGCACTGCTCAAGTACTCCTCATCGCCGCCTCGCAAGCATATGGTGAAACCCGACTCCAACTGACTGCCCAAGAAATATGCATACGTCTTGACCACATCTTTGTAAACAAACTTCTTGACCTCGAACTTTTCACAGGTGCCCAAAGTTCCTTTTTTGAAGAACAAGTCATTCACAGATTGGAGAATGTCCCCTTTGGTATACCGCGAGATTCTTTCAATGACCTGCGGCTTGACATTGGAGATGACCGTGATATTGGCCTCCTCCAAGAGTTTCTCCGCCAACCCACACACGGTATCACCCACAATCAAGATATCGGGCTCAAGAGAGATCAACCGCGAAACCAAGTTGGATATATACATTGACTGCTGGGATTGAACGATTCTCAAACTAATGAACTGCTCTTTTTGCTTCAAGTACTCGAGGGGGAAAACAAGAAGTGCTATTTTGGGGTTATCGATCAGATCGTGCATTCTCTTGGAGTCGATGTTTTTGGTGATGAAAAGCCCGTCCAACTTCTTGGTGTCTTCAATGGAACCACCTAAGATCTTTTTGATCTTGATGTATTGCTTCACGTCAAGAGTATCAATGACCTTCAAGTGTTCGATGTTGCTGAAAATAGACCGGAATACCCGGGCCCAGCGGTCCTGTTCCTCGGGGTTCTTGATATCACAGTCTGCAAGACACTGTCTGATCATCTTGTTTATGTTCATGTTGTAGGAAACCGTCATGGGGTCTTCCTCCATTGGGTTAGTGCGCCAGTCTTGTTTTTCCAGGTGACTGTTCTCTGAAGGCATTCTTGCTGCAGGCATTGCTAGGGTCTCATCTGGAATACCAAGAGAAGGCGTACCCGTAGTAGAGCGCAGAAGCTCCTTTAAGGTCGTGTCCTTTGTTCTAGGAGTAAGGAATGGGTCGGAGAACTTGCGGGCAAACGAAAGCGGCGTGGTGGAAAGAGGCGTGTTGAAGGGACTCGACACACTTCCGTCAAGAGATGGATTATTGCCTGCAATAGGTAAGGTGCCCCCATAGCCTCTTTTGCCCAGCTTGTGGTTCCGACGGTCTTTGATTCTTCGAAGCGAAGCCTTGGCTCTTTCGTTGGACCGGTAGTTGGACCTTTGCTTGTTTTCGTTGATGGTAGCATCGGAAAAAGAGTCAATGGGTTTAAACTCAAAGCGCTTCATGGCAATTTCCTGGCTCAAATTCGCCGGAATATACTTCCCACTCATTGCTGGGAATTCTGAAAGTGTAGGCACACCAGTCATAGACACAGCGAGTGGGTTGTGAGGCCTGGTCCCCAAACTTGAAGGGTTTTCGTGGTTTAAAGATGCGTACAACGACATGACGTTCTCATCTTCGTTTTCACTTTCGAAATCCTCTTCTGGTTCAAGAACTCCCTCATCTTCGGACCGGATGAGCGTAGGCTTGAGCCGTTCTGAAGACGGGATCCGCGAGTACCGGTTATTAACCACAGCCTTATAGATGGAACTGAAGTTTTCCAAATTAGGGTAGTTGCTGGATTGCCCCAAGTCTGAGCTGACTGAAGCAGCTCTTTTGGGGTAGTACCAGTTCAAGGAGTCTTGCTTTGCATATGACATGTTCTGATGCATGGCCGGTCTTGCAGGGCTCAAAACTAGCTGGCCTTTGGGGAGACTTCCATGTCCATACTTGGAAGCAGGAATTTCCACGGCTTCTCCAGTTCGCGTGGTAGGTATAGCCATCTGAGGAGGGTGTCTATGGGAGAAAGCATCCGGGCTTCTTTGGCTATTGAAGTCCATACTAGACGTTGCATCCGATTTCAACTCATCGGGTTGGAGGTTTTTTCGGGTGGACAGCAAAGGGGATTCAAAAGCAGCGTCTCTCAGAGAGTTCAACGAGTAAGATCTCAATCGCGTTAACGATTGCACCAGTGCATGAGCATTATCCTCGAAATCACTGAATTCTCCTGGTGTATTGGAAACGGCTTCCTCCTCCTCTTCCGATGACGACTCCAGACTATCGTCACTGAGGTAGACAATAACGTCACAATAGCATGGCTTGCACACGCGCAACTTATCCTTGTAGGACTTGATATCTTTGCCTGCACCAACACCCAGCCTCTGGTCTTTGTAGTGACTATAAGAAATGAAGATAGTGCAATCTGCACAGAAGATCTGCCCACAGAACCTGCAGTGGTGTTTCCGTCTGAACGCGGTGAACGGCTTGAAGCAGTTAAGACAATCGCTGACAAATGAATCGTTCATCCAATAATGTTTTGCGATGCCTCCACTTTTAAGCGGATTATCCGACAATCGGTGGGGTCTCTTTTTCTTCTTTTTCTTTTTGTTCTCCACAAGCGAACCTGCCTTTGACGAACCAGTGGTGGACTTGGCAATCAAATTCGTGGTCATGATCAGCTTGGCACTGTCGATGAAGGCTGACGATAAGTTGGCGGAGATTTTTCGTGTGAGTGGATTCGTCACTACAGCATGCAGATGAGGAGGGGTCCGGGGGAGCCGAGGCTGGATTTGCTTGGAAACTTTGGACTTGCTGGAAACAGAGCCAGACTTTGACCGTGGTGGAGGAATGCTATCGATATCAGTTGTTTCAGGTTCAGAAGCCGAGTCGTCGTCAGAAACCTCAATATCGTTGGGTAAGTTGTTGAAGATGGATGAGATTTGGTTCTTGAGCTTATCAACCATAAGAGGTTTAGTCTTGGACGAATGGTGGAGCTGTAGATTGACAAGTTCGGGTCCGCTATCGGGCAGTTTCGCCGTATGGTCAACGAGAGGAGTGCTTGGAGTGGCAGTAGACTCGGTATTGACCACCGTCACATCGCTTTTGTTAATAGCAGATGGAGCTTGAGGTGCATATTGCACGGTGGAAATGGTAAGGAACCGTTTATCGGAAATCACCCGTGGATAAGAATCCGAGGGTGTAGCTGTGGCATGCGGACCAATGACAGGCTCCAGGATCTGTTGCACCGGAGGAGACTTAAGGTCCGACGGGGATAGAAGGGCCGGAGTTCCAGGCATTGGTAGAAGGCCCAATTCCTTCACATCTTTCTTGGGAGGATCTCGAGCAGCAGCAGCAGCAGCCGCAGCAACAGCAGCAGTAGCAGCAGGTGCAGATTCCGGTACTCCGGGCACATCTACTGTCTTGGCATCGGCAGCTTCAACGTCAGGGTTATATATGGACTGTGACTCAATGATATCACCGTTATTAGGAGCATGGTCGTTTCCGGGCGACGTGTAGCTGTGCACCAAGTTGGAGGCATTGTTGGTGACTTTGCGTAGAGTCTTCTGGAGCATATTGGAGATGGAGCGATTGGCCACCACCTCCGGGTCCGGTAACGTGGGAAACGACACAAAGTCCTCGGCGGGGTCCAACATACCAGAGTCATTGGAGAAGGACAAGCCATCTAGCGAGAGGTTCCTGGACATGTGTCAACACCAGATGGATAAGGTACAAGTAAGCAGTATAGGAGTCTCCAGCACTGGAAGGTATAACAGTACTATAATAGGTGATATGATCTAGATGCCCAAGTGATATGACCAAACACTATAGTAAAGTAGTCAGCTAGCTGAAGAGGCTTGAACCGGAAGTATGACGCTAGTAAGCACTACAGTACTATAGTACTATGAGCTGATGGGAATGAAAATTGGCCTGAACTGGTTCCTTGATGATCGTATACAATCACTCTATACACAGGAGGACTTAACTGCCGGAGATGCAGTCGTGTGTCAAAGAGTGATGTGTGAAAGAGTAGAGGGTGGAAAGAGTGAATGCTTTGTGGAATGGTGGTGTTTCTGATGCAGTACATATATAGTACACGCAGCACCGGCTTAACTAGTGCGTACCCAGCCATACACCTAAACCTATGAATATTTAGTATGGTTATAGGAACAAATATTAGGATAATCTGTGGTGTTGGATACTTTGGGTCTAGGGCACTATATCACCGAAATTTTCGGTATAGTAATTTTTGGTATAGTAATTTTCGGTATAGTAATTCTCGGTATAGTAATTCTCGGTATAGTAATAGTTATTAGTATCTGGTGTACTAGGCCTGTCTGTATGCTCTACGGAAATGAGACGCGCATCTGTTCCATACTCTACATTGTAGTGCTCACTACAGCATCTACACGCTACAGTCATTGTAGTCTACTCTATATACGGTCAGTGTCCTAATTATCAATACTATATTACTGTACTATATTACTGTACTATGCTACTATAATATATGATTGTACTATGTTACTGTAATGTATTCATTGAATACTTAATATATACCACCTCGTACTATTGTACTGTACTATACACTGTACACTATACTATACACTACACTATACCCTACTGCGCGCTCATTAACTTTAATACAGTATCCATCATACTCTACAACTTGTTTGTCCTCTAGAACTGCCAGTATATGACTAATTTATAGGTACTGTAGCTAGAGTGGCAATTAAATATTCTATACTACTATACTAGTGGAATCAGATCAGATATTACCGTACTGTACTTGTTATGTTCTTTATAACTTATGTTAACCTAAACTTGTATTCGTTGATGGTTCCTCAAACAGAGGAACCGAAGCGGCTTGTATAACTTTGAGAGAAACGTGGCACCGAAAAACTCTCCACCAGAACAATGGTATGAATTGTTCCAGAATATTCGAAAGGACCATCATAGTACTTCATACAACGATGGTCGTGACACGGTGTTTGCAATGGCCATTGTCACACTCGGACTGAGAGGCTTCATAATACCTTCATAGGTAGGGCCCTGTCTATGGTAGATCTAATAGTACTACTCAGACAATATTACATACTATAGCCCGTACTAAACTGTGCACCATAGACTATAGAGTAGAATACGCACTATGGATTACACCCAACTCTACAGATTAAATTCCCATACACTATATGTTAGGTTCTTGTGTAATATTTCAGGTACTAAGTAATCTTTGTTTGTTGATGATACCCAGAAGAAGAAATCGGGCTACTTAAATAGTTGACAGCGATGTCACATAGTCAGCAGATCGTTGATAGCTGCTTGGTGGCTCTCAGCGTAACTGCTTGGCGGCTCTGTAGCTTAGGCGGCTGGCTATACCCAACGGAAACTGACTACACAATATTCTAGACACCAAGCTGTCCTCCAAAGTAAATTCACTATGTAAGTAACTTAGGACTGTACGTTTACTCCCTAGTATCATACTGAATTGACTGACTCTATAACTATGTAGTGAGAACATGGTAATGGAATCGTACCACTGGACTAAACTAGAACTAGTGCTATAAGTCACCACAAAAGTCTAACAGAAAATATCACTATTACTATCGCTACACCCCACTACTCAAATACCTCTTTAGGCAAACCAATTGTGAGTTATCTGTGCCCGCTAGCTAATGTAGCTTTAGTCAGTATCTAATACGGTATTTTAGGACAGTGCTCTCTCATTACTGTAATCCAACCATTTCTATTCATATCGATAAAACTTAAAACTTCATGAAACACTCCACTCTGTACTACACTATACTATACTACACTACACTACGCCATCTCTACACTACTGATTCTTCTAAATCACCATAAACCAACGTAGGGACTGTTATCCAAAACCAAACAACTAATTACACGTCATTAGCTTGACCCATGGTTTTGGACCTAATTGGTCACGGACTATTGCTTCTAGACTCACCATGAGCTACCACCACCCAATGAAGTATCAATTCTCATAAACTACCATTCCCATATTTCAGCATCCACTAATATTCTCTCCTAATCCAATTCTATCTCTATAATACTAAAGTACTACTCAATTGAGTAGACCCTCCTCTGTCCTTTGGTGGGTGGTGGGCCCAACCTCAGCCTCGTGTCGTGCGCGAAAAAATTCGTCTAGTCATACTACCCCAGCAAATCACCCACTTCTCCAGCCATCACCAAATCCACCCCACATCACTACTTCAGCTAGAATGTCGTCGTCAGTGTTGCAGAAACGTCGCGGGGCCAAACCGGCTGCAGCCACCACATCCCGAAACTCGGGCTCCTTCGACGAGGACTCCCACGCAAACAATTCCCACAAGATCGGCATCGATGCTCGTGATATCGCTGACCACCATACTTTGAAGGTGCCGTTTTTGACCTTGATGGAGGAGGTCTTGTTGATGGGTTTAAAAGACAAGGAAGGCTACTTATCGTTCTGGAACGATAACATCTCATATGCCCTTCGCGGATGTATTTTGTTGGAGTTGGCATTCCGTGGAAAGATCACGCTTGTCAATGATCCGGCCAGACGCCGGTTCGAGTTGTCGGACCGTCTCGTGGAGGTCATTGATACCGAACCCACTGGCGAGGTGTTGCTAGATGAGGCCTTGAAGATAATGAAGAACGATGAGGGTCATTTGTCTGTGTCCAATTGGATCGATTTGTTGTCCGGAGAAACATGGAATTTGATGAAGATCAACTACCAATTGAAGCAGGTAAGAGAACGCTTGGCCAAGGGCTTGGTGGATAAGGGTATTTTGAGAACAGAGAGAAAAAACTTCTTTTTATTCGACATGGCCACGCACCCAATTGCGGACAAGATGTCGAAAGAATACATCCGAAGCAGAGTGTTGAGCACTTTGACCCAGAAATCCGTGGACTTGAATTCGTTGAGTAACGATCAATTTCTGGCTGATACCTCGTTCCGCCACTTGAGAACCATTTCCTTGGTGTGTGCAGCATACGCGGCCAACGTGTTGGAAAATGTCTTGTTGCTGTTGAACTACGATAAGCGGGACCAGGCCTTTGCACGTGCAGATGAGCTATTGAACGACTATAGTGAGTTTCCATACAAAAACACCCCGAGCCCTTTGGGCCTTGGCATCAACTTGAAGCAGGAGGTGGATGCCGAAACAGAGCAGCATAGTGAGCTTACTCTAGAGCTTATTGCAGGCGTTTTAAGCGTCTTCGCCAGAATGGACTCGATATTATAAAGCTAGCGCTCTCCTCGCCTTTCATTGCCTAAGCTCGTCCAAGAACGCGGTGAGAAGCAGGCATGTCTTGGAGTCGCCTTTCGAGTCCCACCAGAACCCTCCTCGCAAGCCCATGCTCCGAACATACTGGGCCTTTTTCTGCGCACACTGGACACTGTCATAGAATATGAGATCCTTCTTTTTGTCATCGTATATGAAGGCTCCCACGCTGTTGTTGTCGTAGGTGGGGGTTCCGTGTAATTTGCAGTAGTCCACGATGCCGTCCGATGACTTTTTGGAGAACTTGGCCCGTGGTCCCAAGTGGCTGGGCTTATGGAAAGACCGCCCGTACATGGGCATGCCTAGCACCAACTTGGACGCAGGCACGCCTCGGGCCAAGTACTCTTTGATGGCCGAATCGGCCGAAAAGCCATTGGCTCCATTCGAGTAAAGGTTGGAGTGATGTTCCGTGTGTTCGGACCACTCACCAGAAAAGTCGTAGCACATGACATTCCAGAACGTGAGGTACTGGTCCATTTCCCGTACTCTAAGCACTGAGATCTTTTCAAAAGTGCCAGGGACTGCCACACTAAGCACCATGGCCGGGTGCAAGCTGGACCTAACCACGCGAAGCAAGTCCACCAACTGCAATGCTTGTCTATCGTTTTCTGGGTACTCCCAATCTATGTCAATACCATCGAAACCATATTGTGACACTAAATTCACAGTCGAAGAAACGAAATTGGCCAATTTCTTCTGATCCGAAGCAACCTGCGCAAATGCTTCGTGGGTTCCCCAGCCTCCTATAGACATAACCGACCTCAACCAAGGACACCTCTTCTTCAAAGCCTGCAATGAAGCCAAGGATCCAATACATCCATCCGGCATGGGCATGTCTACATCACCCCATTGATCAGAAACAGACACTTTTCCTGAACTGGCATCGATTTTCATGAAGGCATAGAACACATGGCTTAGCTGATTAGCCGGGAGATCCAGCACAAAGTGTTTAGGTTCATAAACAGACCAGCTGGAAAAGTAAAGCGCAGAAACAAAATCCATAGTATTCAATGTGCAAATTTATATAGTCAAAGCAAGACGTTAGTAATAAAGAAGCTAGGCTTTGAAGGTAGAAGACAAGTGGTGCAAATTATCTGGTGAGCAAGTGGGTGCGAAATGGCTCACTGTGCGCGGAACCTTTCTCATCTATCACAGATCTATCTCTACATCAATATATATGTTGAGAAATTATCCAGGTCCTCAGTAGACATCAGTACCTCTATACTAGTTAATATTGGTGGGGCTGGTGTCGGGAGACATCTTGGTATGTCCTCCCTCAGTTGATATTTATTTCGGATTGGTGTTATAGAATAGAGGGAGCTTGTCCTTTTATATTGGGGTGAGCCTTCACATGACCTCAGTCACTTGAGTGACCGCGGTCTCAGGGAAACATGGAGCGGCGCCTCCTGTTTCTCAACAATACAGTGTATTGCATAGTGATACAGTGAACCACATACAGTGAAACCAAAAAGTGTCTAGGATCCAATCAGTGACATATTGAATCAGTGACACACTTGCAATTCCAGTTAAAGCTACAGATTTTCATACCGTGAATCTACATCGTGATCTGACTGACGCATTTAAGACCATGTCTATTGTCGAATACATCTCCACCGCAGGCTCGAGCCTTCCCTTCATCGATGGGTCCACCAAAATCTATAAAGATGAGTGTATGTACTCGTTTGATACTGCCGAAAACAACGACTTGGGGTTGGACGTGTGTATGAGCTGTTTCCAGGCCTTTTCCAGAGCTGCTCACAAGAACTACACCATGGAGCACTACTCGCTCAACAGACACCCTTTGTTCGTGAACATCTCCAAGAAATTAAAGAGCTTGGAGGAATGTGAGCTTACTGATCGTCTACTGAAGGTTCCCAAGTTGGAGATTGTTGAGCAGAAGGACCTGGACATCTACAACGTGTCGTACCTGATTTATGTTGCGCCTAAGGATGCACTGGTGGCCATTGACCAGACTTCGGACCGGGTCCAGAAACTTGCTCAGGATATTATCAATGCAAATTCTGCCAGCTTCAACGATGACATCAAGGCTTGGGAACAAGAGGTATTTCCCTGTGAACACTCTCTATACATAGAAAGTGTGGTCACCGAAAAACCTGACTTAACAAAGTGCAGTTTGTGTGACCTCGAGGAGAACTTATGGATCTGTTTGAGTTGTGGCACCGTTGCCTGTGGCCGTGAACAATTTGGGTCTTCCTTGAAAGGTAACTCCCACGCTCTTGCTCATGCTACTTCATCAAGCCACCATGTTGCAGTGAAACTCGGCTCGCTTTCGGCTGATAGCGAAGATAGCTGTGACTGTTACTGCTACAAATGTAACGACGAGGTCAAGATACCGGATTTGGCCAAGAAGTTGCTCCCCTTTGGAGTAGACTTGACTTCTGCCGTCAAGTCGGAGAAGAGCTTGGTGGAAATGAATTTGGATACAAACAAATCGTGGCAGTTCAACTTGGAGGGTGAGAACGGTGAGAAGTTGCAGCCTGTGTTTGGACCGGGGCTTACTGGAATGCAGAATTTGGGCAATTCGTGTTACTTGAACTCGGTGCTTCAAGCTTTGTTCTCCATTCCGGAATACCAGAGCTTTTATGAGGATCTTGAATTTGATTTCAGGGTGCCTAATGCTGCCACCGACCTCAAGTCGCAAATGATCAAGTTGTATGATGGTCTTTGGTCTGGTAGATATTCCAAGCCCAACCTGCTCAAGGGCGATAATTACCAGACCGGAATCCGGCCTTCCACCTTCAAGAATCTCATTGGCGCAGACCACATGGAGTTCAAGACCAACAAGCAACAAGATGCAAACGAATTTCTCTTGTACTTGTTTGATAAATTGGATAAGGAATATGGCTTTTCGTTGAATGAGAGTTTCAAATTCTTGACCAGCAGCAAGGTCATGTGTACCAAATGCCACACTGGCTCCAGTACATACTCGTTGGTGGATAATCTTTCTGTGCCTATTGCAAGCGAAGTCATTGATGTAACAGATGGGGTCAAGACATACCGGCCTACGCAACTCGAGGATTCTTTAAGTTCCTTCAATGCAGAGGAAATTATTGAAAACTACCAATGTGATTCTTGTGGTGAAGTGAGCAGTGCCACTAAGCAAGAGGGCTTCAAGACGTACCCTGAAAACCTTATTGTGAGTGTGCAAAGAATTGCATTGGAGAACTGGGTGCCAGTCAAGCGGGAAGTCCCAATAAAGGTTCCCGAAAACATCAATCTTTCTGCTTACAGAGCCCCTACGTTTGCAGAGGGAGAAGTGGAATTGGTTACCAAAAAGACTGAGTCCCCGGAAACCTTTGAACCTAATCAAGAGGCAATGGGCATTCTTTCAAGCATGGGGTTTAGCGGGTCTAGATGCTTGAGAGCACTCTACAACACGGGCAACTCCAGCTCGGAAGCGGCCATAAACTGGATCTTTGAGCACATGGAGGATGTGGACATTGATCTGCCCTTTAACCTCGAAAAGCCGAAGAGGCGTATCCCGCTAGAGGCACTCAAGAATTTGATTGCCATGGGTTTTAGTGAGATATTAGCCCAAAAGGCACTTATTTTAAACCCTGACAACGTCAATGCTGCCGTCGAGTGGTTGTTCAGTAACCCCGATGACGATGGATTCATCGAAGACCCGGAGCCCATGATCAACCTTGAAGAGGAAACAAACAACTTGAGAATCAGGCTTTTACAAGAATACAATCCGCTGACAGACTACGAGCTCAAGGCCGTGATCTGCCACAAAGGATCGTCGCCGCATACAGGACACTACGTGGTGTTCATCAAGCAACGCGGGGAATGGGTCCTTTTCAACGATGAGAAGGTGGTCCAGTGCGGTGCGAACTCTGACGACTTGACCAAGAACGGCTACATTTATTTTTTCCAGAAGCTCTGATTTGCACCCGTCAATGCTCGTCTACCACTGCGCTGCGTCCATTGCGTCTACCACTGCGTCTAGCATTCTTGTCCACTGATCTTGTCCACTACATTTATCCACCAGTGCACCGAAAGAGTACAAAAACAGAATTCCCAGAATCTATGAAAGGAGCTAAAAATCCCATGAAATTTTCTTTTCCCCGGCACCCAAAATGGACACCCCACTTGGCTCCTGCTCGCAGCAAATGATGTTTAAGTATGACTAATAAAGCGCATTCAACGTGGTGATGTAGATCATATAACGCCAGATCAGCAAGGATGGTCGCAGCACTGGGAGGTCCAGTAATTAACCAGGGTGTAACATCCAGAGGATG
>NKZN01001786.1:0-15000 GCA_002374485.1 Metschnikowia santaceciliae
CTACTACAGACTACTACAGACTACTACAGACTACTACAGACTACTACAGACTACTACAGACTACTACAGACTACTACAGACTACTACTACAAACAGGGAGTGCTGATTACCACAGTCTATTAATGATTAATGAATAATGACTAGTGGTTACTTCTGACTAACTACTTCTTACTGGCTACTAGAGGCTACTAATGACTACAGACACAGACTGGCTCACGCCTGGCTCATGGGCTCATATCTGGATTAGCATCAATTTCAGATGCTATTTTGAAATCTAAAAATTCAAAGATCATTCTAGTTGTGGACAATGCAGCAAATGAGTACCACTCTTGGAATCCAAGTGGCTTTTGGATCCGGTCCATCCTATCTGGGACACCAGAATCGTGAATTCAAATGCATTCAAAGCAGTCCTTAAGTTCATTTTGCAGAGTCTCAACTCTTCTCCAGAGTCATTACCTTTCTTCATAGTCACAACTCTTCTCCGGAGTCATTACCTTTATTCCAAGTCACAACTCGATGGGCTCACTCTGCTGGGGTCCTTAAAGATTATCGCATACTATGAGATTGATAGAATGCAAGAGTACACCCAGAATAACGCTCCACTTCTTATCGACAAAATCTGGAAGTACGATTCTTGCTCGATCTTGAAGGTACAACTTACACAACAGTTCATGTACTGATCCTCGATGTTGAATATTCATGTCCAATTCTCGATGTTTATCCTATGCTCCGGATAAATGTATGATTCTTAATGATTATTCTACATTATGGTTCTAGGGTGTGGATTCTCTAGCCACTCTCTATATACTGTGGTGTACGGGTCTCAAGCCACCAGCTTACTCGATACCAATTCAAATAAGTCCATCAAGCGGCTCTGCAATACTTATTCCTCGGGTTCAGATCCAGACCCAGACTCAGATTCCAGTTGTGCATCCAACTCATTGGTGACTCCATCCGGATGGTTCTCCACCCAGTTCAGCACCCAGGCCGCAATGCGGTCTACATTCAGCTCCATATCCTCGACCGAATTGGAGTCCAACGGGATGACGATTTCGGGGATGTACAGGTTTGCAGCATCCTGCCAAATCACTTCCATGATTTCACAATCGAGGTTTTCCTGGATCTTGTTGTCCTTATATTTCCGCTTGGCCAACCGGTCATAGAGTTTCTCAGTGTCACACTTGAGCACCACCACCAAATCGATGAGCCGCTCGGGGAATATATCACAGCAGTGCCAGTCGATTATGGCGCCACCTGCACGTAAGTCTGGCTCCAAGGAATCCAAGAGCTTGTCTTCGTCGACAACGTGGGTGTCGAGGACTGCATCGTAGCTCTCGAAGCACTTGCGGTCCTTGGCGACGTCCGAGACGTTATAGTGGATGTAGGGAGATCCGAGGGACATCACTAGACTCTCAGCATGAGACGTCTTACCACAGCCGGGGGTCCCGGTAATTATGATATTGGGCTGTTTACGTACTGACATGGGGTTGGAGATGAGCAGGAGAAGAGTGATTATGTGCGTGGTGCACGGGTTTATTGTATGGGTCAGAAACTAGTGGGATTATGGTAAGTGACAGTGCTAGTGTGTTTATGGTAAGTGCACGACCAGGGAAAAGAGACGCCTACTGCATCCCACTACCGCCTACTACTCCAGGACTATTATTCTATATACTGGTACTGGTATCTTGTACTGTACTCCTACTTCTGTACTGGAATACCAATTAGTATTGTACCGGTGCTCACTGGCAGTATATACCTTGACTCCGTACATGCTAGGTGCTTGTTGACAGATGGTCCTTTGAATGTGGAAGTACTACAGAGCTATCCAGCCTACTCATTACTGGCTACTACTACCACTCCTACTTAGTAGTATTAGTATCAGTGGCTGGTAGTAGTAGTTAACTGTCAGTCTATATATTGAACGTATTCCTTACGTCCTAAAGACTATCAAGGTATGTGTTGAGCCTGGAATAGTCGAGGAACTCCCTGAGGTTGTATTACTACTTCCGAAACCACTGAACCTGCATAAGTGAGCTAATCAGCCTTAGTATGAACTTTTGCGAACATATCGGCTATATTATCTTTGGCTGCAATTTGGTCTATTTTGATTTGCTTGGTGAGAACCTTGTCTTTAAAATCTTTAACATAGTCCACATTTTTGCGAATCGGTTTCGTGTCTTCAAGTAGAGACTCATTGTTCACTGTCTCAATTAAGCTTTCATTCTTGCAGAACAAAATGCACATATGATTATGCCTTAGGTCTTGAAGAAAATTTGATATCCACTCTAGTTGATCAACGGAAATTTGGAGGACTATCATCTCAGCAGATGTAATCGAGGTTTTAGAGATTGTTATTTTGGTTCGATAACAGATGGAATTTCACGTCGTGGAATTATTTACCAAAGGAGCCAGATGGATAAGGAGCAACACAGATAAGGAGCAACACCGATAAGGAGCAACACAGATAAGGAGCAACACAGATGAGGAGCAAGACAGATAAGGAGCAAGACAGATAAAAAACAACACAGATACTCTTGTTGAGTAGAGTCATTTTAGCTACTATATTAACCTTATTTTCTTGTTTTGGAAATATCCTAGTTGAGCTGGTCATGGGTATTGCAAGTGTTGGTGCACTAGACTGTCACTGTATATACAAAAATATTAGGGAATTATTTTAAAATTCTATACTACTTCTTAATCAAGAAGAAATGGCAGTTCAAGCAACTTTAAAATTAAGTAATCCGCGGTGGCCTATAAATTAAATTCTTCATACTCATCATAGTCAACATCGTCAGCATCGTCAACATCGTCAGCATCGTCAGAATCGTCAACTTCGTCAACTTCGTCAGCATAGTCAACTTCGTCATCATAGTCATCAACGGTCCGTATGGATTTCTTCACAAACCTAAGACGGTGGGCTTCTTCCAAATCTTGATCCTACAGGTTCATCACGAGCCTCTCGTCCGGTTGTTTGACCGCCTGAAGATCCACCAAGATTAGTCATCCATTCACCTACAAAGTCCTTTAGTCACCCACCTACGAAGTTTAGTCACCCACCTACGAAGTTTAGTCACCCACCTAAAAAGCCCTTTAGTTATCCACCTACAAAGTCCTTTAGTTATCCACCTACAAAGCCCTTTAGTTATCCACCTACAAAGCCCTTTAGTCATTGCTTCCTCTCATCTCCAGATATACCAGTGTTAGATTCTTATTGCAACGAACAGTACTAAGTTATCTTTATTCGTTGATGATTTCTGAAAAGGGAGAATCTGAGCTACTTTTTTAGTTTTTTCAAGAGATGCGGTGGCAATGGAGCAACTCCTTAGCTATCATTGTTCTACTCACCTCATGCCATCCTGGTACTCCGTCCAATTGGGCTCAATGATCTATATCACGTATTCGACTGGGTATGGTTACAGCTAAACAGCTAAACAGCTAAACAGCTAAACAGCTAAAAAGGATTAACAAGGTCTGCCAACTGGTGATTGCTAAGTGGTGAAGGGTGGATGGTGAAGGGTGACTGGGGACTGATGACTGGTAACGGTTTCTGGGGATGTAATAAAACATCCAATTGCAGATATCTCAACCTAAGGAATGGCTCACTACTCAATATACTCAGTCAATGTCAATGTCTCAATATTAATGTCTCAATAACCTGGGCACATAAACCTTCGCAAGCTGGAACAGTTATGATGTTGGTGTCCAAGAACTCTCTTAAGTAAGGTACTTCAGTATTCATCTTCAATCGCTTATTCTTCTTATCTAAACTTAGATGATAGTGATCATTGGTTCTCTGTTAGTTTTCAGACTTGCGTTTATTAACTGTGACTTAGGTCTAGCCCACGTTATTCTCAGCTTCTGCGGAAGAACTCCTGGCCTTACAAACGAGGGCGGCCGTCCCTCCTTTTATGTTGGAGTGGGCTGCCGTCCCTCCTTTTATGTTGGAGTGGACGTGCCTCTTTGAAACATTGCGACTCAAGCGCTGTGCTTAAAACGCGCGCCCAGACTTTGAGCTCTGAAGTACTCACGCGTTAACATTATCAGGATCTGAATCCGTTAAGTTATTTGGGGAAGTCGAGGTGAACTATAAGTGAGCACCCCACATGATTGTCAGATACTTACTACAGAAAGGCAATTAGGATCGGAAAGGCAATTAGGAGCGGAAAGGCAATTAGGATCGGAAAGATTCCAAAGTGTCAATCGACTAGAAAAATGTTAAAGTTTTTGAGCCTATCTAATCTTTATGAAATGTTCGATATCATGGTCGTTAAAATGGCAAGGGACAATAGTAGCAACTATGAAGTACGTCATGTCCTCGAGCACATGGAGGAGTGATTCTTCGAATGAGTGATTCTTCGAATGAGTGATTCTTCGAATGAGTGATTCTCCGAATAAATCCTGATAATGATTCCTGATAATGATTCCTGATAATGATTCCCGATAAACGATTCCCCGATAAAATATTCTTCTCGCATCATCAGGGACATCAGAAAGGAAAGGGAAACTTCGTCTTGACATCTCTCCCTAAAAACACCACTGAAAAAGATATTCCGGCGCGTATCAATAAATATATTCGTATGATAGCTCTGTACTATACTATGCTACAAATATATACTACTACTCCATAAGGAATCTATGTTCAATAAATAGACTGACAGGAGTGAACTATTTCAATCTAACATTCAGTTACACTACTCTAGATATATATGTCAGGTCCATCATAGGTAGTGATCTACCTACAGTGATCTATCTACAGTGATCTATCTACAGTGATCTACCTACAGTGATTTACCTATGGAGGTATTATAAAGTCTCTCTGCCCGATCCTGAAAGGCTATTGCAGACACTGTAGCACGGCGTTCGACCATCGTCAATGATCAGCTGTCTTCAAAAGATGCCAGAATAATCCCTACCATTGTTCTGGTGAAGAGTTTTTCAACGACACGTTCCTCTTCATTTGTTATATAAATCGCACTGGATCCTCTTTCTGAGGAGCCATCAACAAACAAAATAGATAACTTAGGACATCACGTTCAACAAGAATCTAACAATATATATATATAACGGACGTAAGATGTCTCTATGAACAGACCCATATTCTTCTCGTACCTCTTATCTCAAGTCCATTCAGTTGTTCAAGCCTGACTGGTGAATCTATGAGTAAGATGCTCCAATTGTCCAGATATGAATATGGTGACAGCGAAAAACACAAACAAAAAAGAGTATCTGATGAGACTGGTGTAAGTGAACATTAGTTATTCAAGTGTCAGTGTCAGTTCAGTGTCAGTGACAAGTACTCAGTGCCAACGAAGATACCTAATGGTATTGAAAGGTAACAAGTGATAACAGAAAAAAACAGAGGCACTGAAGGAGCAATTGCACGAGACCATTGGCTCGGAATTGGTGGACATTTACTACGACAATGTGGGCGGAGATTTCTTGGACTTTGCTCTTGGCCACCCACGTCAAGAAAGACGGCCGTGTGATTGCCTGTGGTTCCATTGCGGGCTATATCGATGAGTCAACCACTGAGTCAACCACTGAGTCAACCACTGAGTCAACCACTGAGTCAACCACTGAGTCAAGTACTAGTTCCAGGTGATTTTGAACCGGCTCTCCATCCAAGGGTTTTATTGTATTTGACTTGGTCAACGAATTTGGTCAAGCAATAGTCAGAAGGATCGCTGAAAAACTTATGTTTGCGTCGAATACTGCGAGACCGGATATACAATATCAAGCCCTGAACTTGACTAAGGAACAAATCTCACTTCCTAGATACTTGACAATAACGTCAAATGCCGATGTGCAAAAGGCTATGATATCGCTGGTGCTGTGAAGAACACTTTGTCTACGGATGGCTATTAATTGGTAGACGTGTTCAGGAAATAGCCCACTTTCTGAGGCTCCTTCCACCGGCACAAGTTGTTCACGGAGGAGAAGCCCAAGGGTAAGTTGATTACTAAAATCGTTTAATTAAATTCGCTGATATTTTTTAGTATCAAAGTCTAGAGTATATCCGGAAGAGAGTAGTTTAGTATCACGAGGTAAGTATAGTAGTAATTTTGATGGCAGTAACTTTGATGGTAGTAATTTTGATGGTATTAATTGTTATGGTAGTAATTGTTATTGTAGCAATTGTTATGGTAGTAATTGTTATGGTAGTAATTGTGATGGTAGTAATTGTTATTGTAGCAATTGTTATGGTAGTAATTGTTATGGTAGTAATTGTTATGGTAGTAATTTTGATGGTAGTATTTGTGATGGTAGTAATTGTTATGGTAGTAATTGTGATGGTAGTATTTGTGATGGTAGTTATTGTGATGGTAGTTATTGTGATAGTAATATAGTGCTAGTTATTGAGCGTTAGCATATACCAATTGGTATACAGGAACCGTTATATAGTTGGGCTGCAATAATTCTCTTAATTGAGTGATTTGAGTAATCAGTCCGGTCATCTGTCTCATAACTCTATTGCTATGTAAAGTAGTGAGTTCGTGATCTCCGTCTTCTTTTGATACCGCCCAACACTGAGCAGGATCCTTGCTTTATATAGTTAGTCCTGGGAACTTCCAAACGGTCTCTCTCCTTCGTCAATCTCTCTCATCTACATTGTCTTCTCCAAGGCAAAGCTCAGAATTCGACGCGAGCTAGACGAAAGCTGGACGAAAGCCCATAGAGCCTTGGCTCTACCTTTGTCTCTTCTTCACCAATACCCAACGTTGTTTCATCTGTATTGCTTGGCATGAACATGCAGTACTCGCACATGTACTGGTCTCAGGTTAATCAGTCACACGTCGCGCGTTCCAACACTACAGTGTTTTACAAACCGATTCAAACCAGCGAAGCAAACCGATTCAAACCAGCGAAGCAAACCGATTCAAACCACACCAGCAAACCGATTCAAACCACACCAGCAAAATTAACAAACCAATATCTCAAAAAGTTTCGTACCCCTTCGCACGGTCTTTCAACCCAAATGGCGTAATGTTTTACACCAACTTTTATTAGAATTCAATATTCTGCAATTTTTAATCTGAAATCTGAATTCGGAATTCGGAATTCGGAATTCGGAATTCTGAAATCGGAAATCGGAATTCTGAAATCGGAAATCTGAAGTCTGAAATCTGAAATCGGAAATCTGAAATCTGAAATCTGAAATCGGAAATCGAAAATCGGAAATCGGAAATCTGGACGATTGCCTCACATGTACTACATTTGGGACAAAAGTCTTGCAGTACCAATCAAGGGTGAAAAACGGACGGAACTGAACTGGTTTCCTTGCTATCCTGTATACAACAACTAGTTAGGGGTTATGTATATTGGTTTGTTTAATTTTAGTAGTGTGGTTTGAACCATTCTGTCTTCTTGGTTCGAAACATTTTGTTGCGCTGGTTTGAATACTTTTGAAAGACACTGTACAGTTATAAGCAGTAGTGGACCAGTACACCAAGATATTACAGTGGATACAATAGCCTAAGGAGAAAGTGAGTTGGTCATAGACCTGAGGAACTAAAGGACTATCTTAATATGTTCAATAGTGACTTTTTTTTCTTTCTTTTTTTTGCTTTCAAATGGGGTACTGGGTTGCTTTATAATTTTACTGTTGTACTGCTGTACTGCGAAAAGGTCTTCACAGGTCACAACTGGGACAAACCAGGAAACAGCCACTTAAAAAAATCCAACTCTTCTAACTCAAGAAATATCGAGGATACCAATGATCAAGAAGACCAAATATTCAAGAAAGTAAAATATATTGTAGTATAATAGACTCAGTATTAGTAATACTTGTTTGGTACTAGGGGTAGGGGTAGTGGTAGTGGTAGACTTACAAATGGCATGTACCGTTAATGGTTTCTGATAAAAATTAAAGCTAGTATAGTACTGTAATAGTAGTAGAACTAGTAGTAATAGTAGTAGATCACAATAGTAGAACTAGAACTAGTAGTAATAGTAGTAGATCGTAATGGCAGAACTAGAACTAGTAGTAATAGTAGTAGATCGTAATGGCAGAACTAGAACTAGTAGTAATATTAGTAGATCGTAATGGCAGAACTAGTAGAACTAGTAGATCATAATAATAGTGGTGGTTTGTGGTGGTGGATCTCCCAGGTCTATTAGTCTATGGTTGGTCAGTCCATGGTTGGTCAGTCCACGATTGGTCAGTCCCGCTGGTATGGAGGAGGAATGTCAGTGGTGTACAATGGTAGAACCTCCAGGTTGCGGGCACTTTCCCGCTCAAACTGCTGGTACGCCGTTTGGAGGATCTTGCGGACCGAAGGCGAGAGCTCGGGGTTTTGGAGCGAGTCCTGGAGCGCTCGGAGCCGCGGCCCAAGTTGGGCATCCACCGTGTTGCTATCATGGAACTCGTTGTACTGCAAGAGGTCGGATGTGGATTGGAGCAGCTGTTGCGCCAGGAAGAGCGAGATGCTGGACGAGCTGTGGCTGACCGTATGCAGCCCCGCACCTTGGTTCTGATTGCAAAACACCAAGTTGGACCAGCTCAGTGTATTTTGTAGGTTTGGTGTGTTCATGTTCTGTGTGTTTAAGTTTGGCGTGCCTGGAGTCAGTGTTCCTGTGGTGCCTGTGGTGCCTGGGGTGCCTGGGGTGCCTGGGGTAATTGGTCTGGTAGGCGCAGCACTCGGGCTGGAACTCAGATTACCAAAGTCGGTCTCGGATCTTCTGAATCTGCGGAAATGCATTTTATCAATTATTAATTATCAATTATCAATTGGTATGTGTCAATGAATCGATCAATAATCAATCAATTGGTATGTCAAAGAGTTACGATTCTAGTATCGACTCAGTTGTGCAAGGAATCAGCTGGTATCAGATGGACAGCTCTAGAGAACTAGCAGTGGCTGATGGTCAGATAGAAAACTAAGGTGGATTTGGTATCGACACTTCCAAAGTATTAGGTCAGATTTCAGATCAGATGACTGGCTGACTCGATGGTTAAAGTAGTGGAACTAGTAGTTTCTGATATCCTAGTACCGGTACTATGATGATGTTCAGTGGTCAGATAACAGTGGTCAGATTTCAGAGATCCTTGTATATCCAGATATAGTAGGTCTCGGAGAATTGGATTTCCAAGGATTAGAACAATGTCTCGTATGGAAATAGTATGGATCCAATTAGATGCTCGTATACTCTCGGTATATTTGGACTCAGTTAATGGACCTAGTATATAATGGACTCGATATACTTTGGACTTAGTATGGATAGGCTCTGTATGGACTCTGTATTGTATCCGTATGGACTCTGTATTGTATCTGTATGGATGGAAGTATAGTAGAATCTCAGGGTATATGGACTCTCACACTCAATGGGAAGTTAATGATACACAATTAGTAATCACTTTCAAGGTCAATTCGCAGACTCAATCTTAGACTCAATCTTACTCAATTATCACTCAATTATCTCACCAAATCAAATCTGCCTCTATATTCTCAAAGACTCACAAATATTCACCCAGTATCACTGACCAAAAAGTCTCTTTATATAGTACAATCAGTATACTAACGGCCGGTGCAGGATACAAACTGTATTAAAGTTAAACTTTGGGTACTGCAGTTAGCTTCGTAATTAGCTTCGTAATTAGCTTCGTAATTAGCTTCTTAATTAGCTTTCTTAATTAGCTTCGTAATTAGCTTCGTAATTAGCTTCGTAATTAGCTTTCTTTATTAGCTTCGTAATTAGCTTCGGAATTAGCTGCTGCAATAAGTTGATGGGAGGTGGGTGGAATTAGGGGTGCGATTAAGGGGGGATTAGGGGATTAGTGAGAGAAGGAGGTGAGAAAAAGACCTCGAGGGTAGTAGGAGGCGGAAGTGCAGCTTATAAAGCATGGGGGAGGATGCGCATCTTCGAAGGATTTGTCGTCGTGGAATTGCCATCGCTGAAGATAAACCACCGCCGCCAGGTGCAGTGCCTCAGCACCTTGCAGTTTCTGTGGGCCGGGGCACCGCTTGCCTGCGGATAGACCCGGTGCGACTGCCTGCCGCCTGCCGGTGGTGTAAGGATGTGGCCGCTTTTCGGTCACTTCCGGCCCCCTCGGAACTTGGTGTTTTTTCCGATCCTTTGCATGATACTGCAGATAACACCGCCTAGAAGACCGCCCCTTCCTTTCCTATGCCATCCTTTCCATCCTTTGGTTTAAAACTATAACCTCCTGCTATGCTCAAAAACTACCTTTTGTTCTTTATCACTTTGGAATGGTCTAGCTGGGCCTTTTTTTTTTGCGCCCCCCCCGGGGCATCCGGCATATAAGCGCCATCGCCCGCGTCGTGCGTCCATCCTCCACTTTCCATGCACTAGACGCACGTCAACCATCCCCCCGAATTGCAACTTCTCATGTCCAAAGCCCTCTCTCCTCCCTAGCTCCTTCTCCCGCTCCTTCCCCCGGTTCTGGCTCATATACGAGGGGCTACAATTCTACCCTAGCTCTACATCCACCTCAAGACCCCAATTTAAACCCATACTATAAAGTACAACTCTAAATTCAATATGCGCATAACACCCGTGCCTCCCACGGTATACCCACGAAATTAAGATCTATGAATTCTGAAGATCGATTAGGAGCCCGGCTTATTATTGTTCATAACGCCGCATTGTTTAGTATCCCAATAAGTAATAACCACACTCCTTTTGTTTGGCCACCGTTTTGGGACGTATTGCTATATATCACGTGATACTATATACAGGAACCATGTCCATTTTCTACCACACAATGCAATCCCCTTAAAACTATAAAACCCCCCCAAAAAATAATGCATCATCCCTTTTTAAAATGTTGGGAAAACTTTATCTGAGACATGTGTTATATATGCAGGAAACCATTGAATCCCGCCCCGTACTTTTGGTCTTGTGATGGTAGTTTCCTGCAGACAACTTGGGGTCAATAGCCCAAAGCTTATTCATCTAATTTAACAAGTCACCCTAATTAGAAGTCCGCATGCAGTCTAGTTGTGTTGTATCTTATAGTGTATCTTACCGTATATCGTGTCATATCGTATATCGTATATCGTATATCGTATATCGTATATCGTATATCGTATATCGTATCATATCGTATATCGTATCATATCGTATATCGTAGCTTGTGATGGTTCTGTGTTTAGTAGTAAGTGTCCAGATTTGGGGGCAGATCGAGGGTAGTTTTGGGTAGTTTAGCGGTCGGCCGTGATGGGTTTCCGGACGGTGTATGGACTGTATAGTCTATTGTAGCCTAGAATTCGTAGAGACCTGTATAGACCTGTATAGAATGCAAGGTCTATTAGAGAAGTGGGAATTTGGCAATTTTTCTGGTTCATTAATTGGGCGTACTGCAAAAAAAAACCATTATTTAAGGTTTGGCGTCACACATTTGGCCTTGCCCTGAACATCATCTTCGTGACCTCACTCTTAATCATTTAATTAGAGTTTCATTACTTTTCATTAAGCTTTATATGTAGGTTGGTATTAAGAAACACTTTGTAACGCCCTGGAATACTCTGAAACACTTCTGAAACACTTCTGAAACACTTTTGAAACACCCTGAAACACACTTGAAACACTCTGAAACTGTTAAACATGTGAGATGTGATGACTCGTGTATGCAGGTAATGTGTTACCTGTAGTACAGAAAGTACGGAGTGCAGACTAGTATTGTAACTGGGTCTTGGTTGCCAGAAGGAGTTAAGACAATAGATTAACAAGCCAGGTGCAGGAGCGAGGCGTCCAAGGTGAAAAGGTGAAAAGGTTTATATAGGTGGGATTCCACTTTTGGTTGGGCGATATCACGAGTAACCAGAATATCATGGACTTCCTAGTGCATAACAGTAGCATAAATTATGGGCCTAAGAATACCAAAAGCTCAACAGAAACACTCTGAAACACTCCTGAAACACTCCTGAAACATCCCAAACCAACCCCTAATTAATAAAGCCAAAAAGCCAATAGTAAGCCAATTAATGTATAGCCTAGAAATAGGCAATTTACGGAGTTAAATTAGAATGAATTACGCAAACAATGCTTATTTGCCTATTCGGACCGGGTCACGTGACAGAAGCTTAAAATGGAAGACCGGTGGGCCAGAACAATTTCCATTCACAGTCACTTGGTCATGGTCCAAAGGGGTTCCAGCACATCACAGAATCTTCAGAGCCGATTTCCACCTCCACCAAAATTTTGTATTATTACTGGCTCTTCATTGGTATCATATTTAGTAGCTCACGATCAAGGGTGTATAGACTGTTTAGGGAGTAGACTGTTTAGGGAGTAGACTGTTTAGGGAGTATGGGGTACCCACAAGTACATCTTCACCTCATATACGTAACTAAGCTAACAGATACGTAGCTAGGCTAACAGATACGTAGCTAGGCTAACAGATGCGTAACTAGATCAACAGATAGATAAGCTAGACAAGGGATACGTACACTAGGGGATATTTACGCTACACACAAATACATCAGCTTGTAAATCCATATAGCCATCACGATGGTTTGGGGTTTCAAAATATATTCTAGTATATATTAATATACAGGGATACGTAAGTTGTACCTTACAAGACCAAAGTTATGAATGAGGTTGCGAGCACATAGTGCATCACTTAAACCCACACAACGCATTTACGAAGTGCCTTGACTCCGTCTTTGCTAAGTACTCATTGACTCTCCCTTGAATCATGTCACTTGAGTTTCTTGATTCGGTGTTGTTTTGTTTCGTAGTGATGGACCGAATGTGGTGATGCTTATTGAATCTTGAGAAGGGATATACCTGTGGAACGCACTTGACTGTGATGGTTTTGTTAGTGCATCAAGGAGTGTCTTCCGTGAGCGACCTTGTCTTCCGTAAGTGATCTTGTATTCGGTAGGCAACGTTGTCTTCAGTAGAGATATACTCGATGCTTGCCTCACCCCTTTGCACTCTGCTCTCTACCGACAACAACACCCTTGGCCCATCCAAACAAGGATTCCTGGAAGGAGTTTTTATCCAACAAACCACTCTCGAACTGGACGTCGCTAGTTTCACGACCCTCAATCATCCATCTCACATCATAAGATCATAAGGTTCGTCTTTGGTTGGGTAGTAGTCAAGGTCTGTGTCGCACGAGTCAACCGGTCAACCGAGTTCAAAATAGGCAACCGAGTTCAAAATAGGCAACCGAGTTCAAAATAAATTGGGGTATCATTCTTAGCTGGCATGTATCATATCCACTCCATGATCTTTCCAACACCTGCCAAGTCATCACTTGGAGTCATGTGATAAACACCATTGTTGTACATGACTTGAGTACTTCGAATTGCAAGTTAGGAGAGTAGATTTTCTTCCTAACAACTTGTTTATAGCAGGTGTCTCACTCACTCCACTAACAAATTACTGTGGTACAGTGTTTTTCAAAACTATTCAAACCAGCGTGACAAAACGATTCAAACCAAGAAGACCAAATGGTTCAAACAAGCGCGACAAAACGATTCAAACCACACTAGCAAAATTAAACAAACCAATAACTCAAAAAGTTTCGTACCCCTTCGCACAGTCTTTCAAACCAAATGGCGTAATGTTTCACACGAACTTTCATTAGAATTCAATATTCAGAAATGTTGAATCGGGAGGATTTCCTCATATGGTACTGAATTTGGGACAGAAATCTTGCAGTATCAATCAAGGGTGAAAAACGGACGTGAACTGTTTTCCTTGTGTTGAGAAAACAGAGCTCTTGGTGTGTCTCTAACGCCGCAGCCACTCACGTGACTTTGAGCATGTGTCGTGTAAAGGCTCACCCCAATATAAAACATTTTATAGCGACACCAAAAATATGTATACCAAAAGGAGGACATAGCAAGATGTCTCCCGATAACAGACCCATCAATATTAAATAGTGTAGAGGTACTGATGTTTGCCAATGACTTGGACTGATTTCTCCATAACTCGTCAACCTGTATACAACAACTTGTTAGGGGTTATGTGTATTGGTTTGTTTAATTTTGCTACTAGTGTGGTTCGAAACATTTTGGCGCGGTGGTTTGAATAGTTTTGAAAAACACTGTACTAGTATGATGAATGATTATGAGCACTGATCCTTTTATGGTGCAATAGCTTGGCTGGAATTGGCCGGATGTTGGTCGGAATTGAAGGCCGCGGCCGGAATTCTCCAATCACAGGACCTCCAAAAGTCCACCACGCTAAATCTCGACTCAAAAATTTTGCTTTGGGGATTCCGGAATTCCAGGAATCTCACAAACCAAGTTTCATCAAATTCCCTTGAAAAAAAGGTCGTTTGAGTTCGGACCTTTTTCTGTTAATGTAGCGTGGTGGACGGGTGTTTCGTCGGTTTCGCAACCCCGGTTTTTCCCCAGTTCCGGTCATCCTGATCAACCGTACTTAAATGCCATCTTACCTTAACCAATTCCGCATCGAGATCCCCCAAATAAACCATTACCCTAATTAAAGGTGGCATATAGGTTGGCTTCACCTAAAAATTAGACTATGAGTATTGGCATAAAAAAAATTGTACCAGGTACAGTGGTAGACTATTTTTCTGTTGAAGTAGAGTACGTAATCAGACATGGATACGCCACTCTTCTGTAGACCATGTTTTTTTTGTTGATGGCTGTTTAGAGAAAGCAATCGGGCTATTTAAGTATTTGACAACGATGAGCTTATCTGTAATTGTAGTCTCAAATACCGGACGGGTCGTGAAAGACCCATCTCGGATCTAACCAATAGAGTGTAGTGTAGTAGTGTAGTGTAGTGTAGTGTAGTAGTGTAGTGTAGTGTAGTGTAGTAGTGTAGTGTAGTGTAGTGTAGTAGTGTAGGGTAGTGTAGTAGTGGAGTGTAGTGTAGTAGAGTAGTGTAGTGTAGTAGTGTAGGGTAGTGTAGTAGTGGAGTGTAGTGTAGTAGAGTAGTGTAGTGTAGTAGTGTAGGGTAGTGTAGTAGTGGAGTGTAGTGTAGTAGAGTAGTGTAGTGTAGTAGTGTAGTATAGTGTAGTGTAGTGTAGTGTAGTAGTGTAGTGTAGTGTAGTGT
>NKZN01001786.1:20000-30312 GCA_002374485.1 Metschnikowia santaceciliae
TTTTTAGGTAATTCCCGTTCGGCCCCGCCCACCCATTTCCCACGAACTCCCACGAACTCCCACGAACTCCCCACTAACAACACTCCCCACCCTTTCAAGCCGTACCAGCTCTCTCACTACCCAAACAAAACTATCATATGAGTAACAAATGATTTGGGCCTTGAAGGGTGGTGTTAGATGAGAAATAAGTAGTGATATGTTCTTGTCACGTGCTCACTCACGTGTATACTCATGCGACTTTCATTCACCTCACAACTGAGCATCAACACAATTTCACAACCACAATGACGGCCGTATTCCCCCCAGGGCTCCCCGGCGCCAAAAGCACCAATGAACCCGAACCCCCAGCCCCAATGGACAAGTTCGGGCTCAACGGAATCGCGTCGCTCGTAAAAATGGAAGACACTGACCACAACAACTTCGCCATGGGCCAGAACGTCAGTTTCATGGGCCTCGATTTAACCCCCGAAAGCCACGTGTTGAAGCATTTGCCCTCGCCGTGGCAGGAAACTTCACGGTCAGATGTGGAGCCATATTTTAGTCTAGATCCATCGATCTTGCTGAAAAACATCGTGCCCAAACCGGAACCCTGTGACTCCAAAATCCAGTCGTTTTCTGATGAAACCTTATTCTACATTTTCTACTCCAAGCCCAGGGATACGCTCCAGGAGTATGCGGCCCGCGAGCTTGTCGCGCGCAACTGGAGGTACCATAGAGACATCCAGGTGTGGCTCACCAAGGATAGCAATGTGGAGCCGGTGTTGATCAGCCCGGACGTGGAGCGGGGCGTCTATGTTTTTTTTGATCCTCATAACTGGGAGAAGATCCACAAGGAGTTTGTGTTGCATTATTCGTCAGTTCAGGCATAACTTGTTGAACTTGAACTTGTTGAACTTGAACTTGTTAAACTGGAACTTGTTGAACTTGAACTTGTTGAACTGGAACTTGTTGAACTGGAACTTGTTGAACTGGAACTTGTTGAACTGGAACTTGTTGGACTGGAACTTGTTGAACTGGAACTTGTTAAACTGGAACTTGTTGAACTGGAACTTGTTGAACTTGAACTTGTTGGACTGGAACTTGTTGCACTTGATAACTTGTTACTTGTTACTTGGTGAGTTTAGAAAGCTTCAAGTCATTTCAGTGAACTCAGTGAACTTGGTGAACTTGGTGAACTTGATTAACTGGGCGAACTTCTGTACACACCCAATACTATCATCAAACTTACCCAAACAAAATTATTATAGCTCAATGAGCAGCTCAAATTTAAGCTAGCACACCTCGAGGGTCGAGAAAGAATCTGGCGGAAAATGCTTGGTGATTTTGGTGAACTTGGAAGCACATTAGACTCGTTGAACAGATGAGAGAACTTCAAGTCAACTTGTTGAAGTCGGTGAAGTCGGTGACTTGGTGAACTTGTTCAACCCAGAAAACCTCATGGCAGTTTGTTGAACTGAACGTCTTGGACTCAGTGGATTTGCTTACCAAGTTAAAAACCTCAGGTCTGCTCAGTGAATTTGGTCAGTTGGTAAACTTGGTGGACTTGTTCAACAAGTCAGGAAGCTTCAATTCAACATGCTAAACCTGGTGAGTTGATTAAAACCCTTCAGTCAATTTGGTGAACTTGGTCAGTTGGTAAACTTGGTGATTTTGGCGATTTTGGTGAATTTGGTGAATTTGGTGGACTTGGAAAACAGTGAACTTGACAGACTTGGTGAACTCGGTGAGTTGATTAATAAGCTAGAATACTCCATGGGTTGACTCGGTGAAGTTGTTGAGTTGGGTAAGAAATTTATTATTGAATTAGTTCAATATGTTGGAAAACCCCGAGTTAACTCAGTGGACGTGGTGGGTCAACAAGTGAGAAAACCTCAAGTCAACTTATTTGACATCATCTTCTTGGACTTAGTGAACAATGAATTCGGTGAGCTGGTAAACAAGTTGAAGTTGAAAAACCTGAGGTCAACTCAATTAACGTGGTGAACTTGATGAATTCAATGAACGTGGTGAACGACGAACTCAATTAACATGGTGAATGATGAACTCAATGAATTTGGTGAGTTGGTGAACAAGTTGAACATTGAACTTGTTCAAAAAGTCAGAAATTCTCAATTCAACTCAGTGAACTTGCTTAAGGATATTGACTTGTGAAACTTGTGAAACTTGTGAAACTGGTTAAGCACATTGAATTTGGTTAACAAGTTAAAAAACTGCAAGTCAACTAGGTGAACTTGGTGAACTTGGTGAACTTGGTGAACTTGTTCAATATCATAATCTTGAGGAGTCAATTTGGTGAACATGGTAAGTTCGTTTACATGTTAAAAAACTTTCTTGTCAGCTTGGTAACCTTGTTGAAATTTGTGAGTTGTGAACAAGTTGAATACAAGTCAAAAATCTAAAGTCAACTTATTCGACATGATCTTCTTGGACTCAGTGAACCGGTTCAATTGTTCGACAAGGCTGCAAACACTCAAGCTGTACAAATCGCCAGCTGCACTGACTCACCCTAACTTGTTGATACGGTCATTCTGCTGACCGACTGACTCAACTTACTTCCATCATCTAAGATTATCTGTATACCTGGCCATTAGTTCACTATGTTACCTATAATATCTATAGTGACTGTATGGACTAGTGACTGTGTGGACTAGTGACTGTATTGACTAGTGACTGTATTGACTAGTGACTGTATTGACTAGTGACTGTATTGACTAGTGACTGTATTGACTAGTATGGTAATGCTAGTTCCCATGGACTCAATATAATAACCTTGGTCTTTATAGCTCAGTATACTCAGTCCACGCTAGTTAATCAGTCCGTTCATCAATCCATACACTAGTTAATTAGTCCATGGATTAGTCTCTCTCACCACTTTCAACTGAAGTGGTTGTGTTGAGTGACTATCATCTTCTTTTCTTAAAAGACCACTGCGGCTAGACTTCAGCCTGGATCACTCCTTGGAATAAATCACCTTATCCACCTTGACCTCGCCGCCAACGTACGTATAGATGTAGAGCGTACACTTGGACGAATTTGTATCCAAGAGGCAGAACGAGGGAATGGACGATGAAAGTAAGGAACTATCAAACCCCAAGTCCCCATCCATATTCTTCTCGCCATTCTCCTTCTTTCCCTTCTGGTCCCCCTTCTCTCCTTCTTTCTCCACTCCCTTCCCCTCTGTCCCCTTCCCGTCCTTGTCTAAAACCTCCTTCTCTCCTCCCTCCTTTCCATTCCCTTTCTTCTCCTTCTCCTCCTCCTCCTCCTCCTCCTCTTGATCAAGTTCGTCTGCTCCATCGTCTGCTCTGGATTCTACCTCCTCGGATCCCTCGTCGGTCTCGTGGTCGGTCTCGTCGTCGTCCTCCTCCGGCCACGCCATGGAAAACGCCCCTGTCGCACTTCCTGGATTGATAAAAAACTTCCCGTCCAACGTATACGCCTCCACGCGGTGCGTGCCTCCCCACACCAACACGTCCACGTCGATTTCCCGCGCAAACGCCAATAACAGCAATGGGTCGTTTTGAGGCACGAGCTGGTGGCCCGAGGTGAACCCAATGCGGAAATTATCCGCATTCACCACCCGGTACAACGGCACATCTTCATTTTTGGCCCCCACATGCTGCAATTTCTGCAACTGCTGTAATTGCTGGGAGAGGATGGTTTCGTTGTCAAACTCGCCTCGGACAACATGCAATGCTGGAGAGAGCTCATGGAGAAACCGAAGCGTGCTGGCCGATTGCGTGATGTTGCCAAGACACACCACCTGGGCGATCTTGGAGTTGGACGGGACATGGGGGGCGTTGGGAGCTAGAAGCTTAGTAAACTGAGGGGGTAGCGCCACCACCCGATCCGGTATGAAGAGGTCTCCAATAGCAAGAGTTAGCATTGTGATATAGATATGCCCTTAGATGATTAAGGGGATGGCGGTTAATCCAGGTTAGATCTGGATGGCTGTAAATGACTGGCTGTAAATAACTGCTCTATTCGATATATATAAATGTGTATATATATAAATATGTGTATATCTTCAGTCCAGCTTTTGGAGTGGGGTAGTACTTAATTGAAGCTGTTCAAGCTGTGCTTGTTTTAGTCTCTAGTTGTTCTTCTTGAGTAGTGCTAGGCTTGGGACTTAGTTCGTTTACGCTACTACTACGCTCGCGCGTATCCGGCATATACGCTCACGTGACCAGGGCTATATTTAATTAATATCACAAGTTCCTTGTTTTGTTTTTTCATATTATCCAAGGATTGATCTTCTGATCTAGTTGCGATCTTGTCGAATTCCTGATCTTCTTAATTTGTTTAAGCGCGCCCGTATTGTGCGGGTTGCTGGTAATACTGGTTACCATTCTGGTTGGCCTGCTGCTGCCGTTGGTGGGTCCTGCTCATCCTTGGAAAAGATCTTGTCCAAAACCTGAGGGTAATTACTAAAGATCTCGTGGAACTTATCTCTGTTCGTCATCTGGAACACCTCGGGGTCACGGGCCAAGGCCACGAAGAACGTGGAGATTCCCGATTCGATCACCGTCAACGAGATCCGCGTCACCTGACCAGCAATGATGAAACTAAATGCCATCACTGGTGCGTAGAAACTGCCGTCGGAGTTGTAGGCTGGCTTCGTGAATCTCAAGTAGAAATATGAGAACAACGTGGCCACGTATGCAACGAAAAGCGAGTAGAAGTTCAACGATGTGTTGACGAAACAGTCATTGATCAATATATCCATACCCTTGAACCGAAGCAACTGAAACGTTTCCTTAGCCGAGGCAATGTAGTTCTTACCGTAAAGCGCAAGGTACACGTAGGCGTAATGATTGAAGTAGCAAACAAGCCAATCAATAAAACCCAAAATGGCATCCAAGATGAAGAGTCCACATCCGGCGCAGAAGTCACCACTGTCAAATGCATTTTGCTTCAATGTCCGGATAATGCCCCGGATCAATTGAAGAATCGAAGTGATCAATGAACCAAAACAAATTGATCCAAAACAGTTGGTGATGGCCCTCTTGAATGCGCCCAATGCTGGCCATTTGGGCTCTCCTTGGTCCGATCCGGCAAGGTAGTACCACGTGCCGTATACTCCAGCAATAGTCACATGGATGATGCTCTTGATCACCTCCGAGATGTAGTATCCTGCAAAGAATACAAAGACCAAAGCACCAATCAAACTGCCCCTCGAACAAGAGCCTCCGTTGATGTCACATCCTGGGTTTCCTTCATGAGGAGAGAACTTGATGTAGGTGGCCACAATCACCATGGAGAGAAATGCGGAGAACAATCCCGAAACAATCAATCCAATGACTGAAGTCAAGAGCGTGGACTTGTATCTTTTCATCACATCAATAGTAATTTCCAAAACATTGGCACTGAAAGGGATTCTGCTCCGGCAACTCCAGTAGCACCATGCCGAGATCAAAGTAAACACCAAAAACACAATTGCAGCGGAAAAGTACTTCATCACAAAGTAGTATATGGCCGTTCCAATACCAAGAATGACATTAAGGATAAGCCCCGATGTAATGAAGAGCTTAGCATTGACTCTGGCAAACAATAACACCAAAAAGGAAAGCACCACGGAGATCACAATCACAAACCCAAACAAGATGGCGGTGTTGGAATTGAATGTGAAGGAATTAGCCGAGTTGTACACGGAGCCGCCCTGGAAGGACCAGGTCTGTTTCATGGCATTCAATGTGATTCCCGCAAGCACCAAGAACGCAAGCACCACCAAAAAGAAGAAGACGGCAAAAGGCACATCATTGAGCCGGGGTTTCTGGACCTTAAACGCCTTGTCGTAATCCTTGGAGGGCTCGGGCTTCTCCTCATACAGAACATTCAGCTGGATTTCCTGGTCGAAACCAGGGGGAGGAGCTGAAGGGCGATCGTATGTCATGGAGAAAAAACCGAGTTAGCAAAAGCGATATCAAGAAACTGAATAAATAATAACACCAGAGCGAATAAATAGTATGGTTTCCAAAAAGGGCGTTCCTATTTTAAAAAACCTCCTGGCATTCCAGATGTGTGAGATGCGCGTGATTAAAGTAGTTAAGAGCAAACAATTAGCGCACCGGCATATAAGCTGGAATGTGGTCAGGGCGTGAAACGGCTAGAGCAATTAGTGTTGCACACAGAACCTTCTGCGCATCTAGCTAGGACTTTTTCTGGCAGCCATTGTTCGCCCTCCCATGCTCGGCCGAAAAGACTCACAATCTGTGTATCTAAGGTACCGACCACATCCCCATTATAAGTGAGTTGAGATTTCTTTTTCTTTATATCACGACTTGTGATGATCTTTGACCAAATAGTCTTGGGTGACATACTAAGGAGGAACAATGCCAAGGAAAAGAACTCCTGACCATGAGCAATTATTGCTTTTCAAGGGTCTACTCACATTGTTTCATTAAGCATTGAGTCTATTGTACTCAAACAAATTAGACGGTACTAGACGGGGAAGCCTACTTTTATATTGTTACTGCCGGACGCTTTCGTAAACAAGGGGGTGGCAAACTCTGAAACAAGGGAGTGGCAAAACATGAAACGAGGTTGCAGTTGGCTGCAAGTGAAGGAGGGGCAAAAGGCTGTAAATCTAGGGGTGCGCACTATAAAGGGCAGTCTTCCGCCTCTTTCTGCATTTTTTTTATGTTGGATTAAACTGAGCCCTGGAAATGACACTTAGCGCGAAAGCTGTATCACGTGCACGAAAATTTCAGACCCGCTGACGGAATTGGACTTCCATTACGTCAACGGAATTTCAACGGAATTTTGGGATTTTGGCGGAATATTGCCAACAATACAAAAGCCCAAGGTTTCCGGACATGGAAGATGCATTTCAGACAGACAGATAACTGAATACTTTCTTTTCAATCCCTCGGAATGCTTCCTCTCTTTCTTTTTGCTGTTGTGGTGCCATTGACCTTTGGTCAGAGGGTTATGGAGGCTCCCCACACCGAATCCTTCATTGATCAGCTTTACGGCGAGCTTGTGGAATCGCCCGAGTCGACATTGTACAAGCAATCGTCTTTGGAGAATGGTGAAGTGTCTCACCCTTCGGTCGCTGAATCGGGTTTCATCACATTAGATCTCCAAAATGATTATCCGCTGAGGGCTCTCTACCAATTGCAACAGCTTCAGCAAAACCATGCCCAAAACTTGCGGATGGCCTCCCACGATGGGTATTTGAAAACCAAGAAAAAGTATACTTACCCCAACGACGATGATACTGGGGATCTCACTGCGTCCAACAGTTTTGGAGGAATCGTGACTTTTGGTGGACTCGACACCATGGCTTGTTTCGACCCACAACTCTACAAGCAACCCATTGACATTGCCATTGTTGGAGCTCCCTTTGATACAGGTGTATCCTATAGACCAGGTGCTAGGTTTGGTCCAGATGCCATCAGACAGAGCACCAAGCGGCTCAGACGTAGCTTGACCCCCGTTAGAGGCAACGGTAGAGATGGCAAATTGGGCAAGATCGACCCATTCGATAAGCGGACGCATAACTTGACTATCATTGACTGCGGAGACATTCCCATGACTCCTTTCGACAACCGGATAGCATTGAACCAATTGTACAGAGGACAAAGAGCTATCCACAACCATTCCACCACCGGCCACAAGCTGATCGAGCAGCCTAAGATTATTACTATGGGCGGTGACCATACCATTACGCTCATGGCCTTACGTTCGGCTTATGAGAAATACGGAAAGATTGCAGTGTTACATTTTGACAGTCACATCGACACTTGGGACCCCAAAGTACTTGGAGGTGGCATTACCGATTACATGTCGTTGAACCACGGGACTTTCCTCCACTACGCAGCCGAAAACGGCTACTTGAAAAAGGATGAGTGTTTCCACGTTGGTTTGCGTGCACCTTTCATCGAAGCCAGCTATGACAAGAAACACGATACCGAGTGCGGGTTCCAGACCATCCACGCAAGGGAAATCGACCAAAAGGGGATCTACGGGATTGTCAACCAAATCAAAAAGACCGTGGGCGACACTCCAGTCTATATATCCGTGGATATCGACGTTTTGGACCCAGCAAATGCGCCCGGTACAGGAACAATGGAGATTGGCGGATGGACCGGGCGTGAGTTGCTCTCGGTGTTGGATGGATTGAGTGGCGTTAATGTGATTGGTGGAGATGTTGTGGAGGTGAGTCCTCCTTACGATTCTAACAGTGAAATCACAAGTATTGCCGCAATGTCCGTGATCGACTCGATTTTGGGATTAATCATTGTCAACTCCCAGTAACCTAAAAAGAATAGATTTTAACTCAGGAAAATGGTGCAAGAACGGATACAGCACGGCCACACTTAATTGACTAAGAGACCATTCTGGTTATATTCGTCATACTTACCTGCCAACTCCACTCTCAGATATCTTTTTGCAGAGTCATGTGTTTGAAATCCAACACATTTCATCATAGCTTGGGGGTGTAGAACCGACGAAAGGATTCGGGGGGTTGGGACTTTATTTCTGGATCTAGTGCTTCTCAGTAATGGCCAAATCAACCAAAACTTGCGCCTATCATTTGGTGTCGACTGCAACCAGTTTCCTGATCCATTTTTAATAATGGATGGATGGCTGCCGGTGGTTCGTCTGTTTGTAATGGTGGTATATTAGCATGTGCTTGTATCTCACCTGTATCTAACCTATATATACCATAGTCCATTCTCATTCTCACTTTGGTGGGTCACCGAAGTAACGAAAACTGGGCCTTTATTGAAAACAAAATAAAATAAAAAATAAAAAAAATCGTATCGATATTAAGAGTTCTTTCTGACTTCATATCTACTGTCTATTAAAGTCCAAAATTGCTATTTATTCTATTTTTTGTTTCCTGAAAGTGTGACAAAATTGCATAGTTCTGCGAACTCAGCACCAACAAAAACACGAACTCAGCACCAACAAAAAAATTCACACATATATGGACACACCAGGAGTAATACGAACAGAACCCTCATAGAGAGAAACTTTTAGCATTCAAAATTGCATTTCATAATACTGTATAGCTGTCTAATTATACGTAGCTGTCTAATTATATGTAGCTGTCTAATTACATGTAGCTGTCTAATTACATTTGGCTGTATAATTACATTTGGCTGTATAATTACATTTGGCTGTCTAATTACATTTGGCTGTCTAATTACATTTGGCTGTCTAATTACATTTGGCTGTATAATTACATTTGGCTGTCTAATTACATTTGGCTGTCTAATTACATTTGGCTGTATAATTACATTTGGCTGTATACTGTTAGATCCGCCATAGGCAGGACCCTGCGTATGTAGGTATTATGAAGCCTCTCAGTCCGGTTTACTCCTTGGCGTACGCAGTCGCACGCTACATTTTGGGTGCAATTTCTGCCCACACTCCTTTCTCAGGAACAGATCCCCACGCCACATCCGGTCCTTACGCTTACCCCGCCACCACTAGTCCCGATGCCATAGCTAAGCCGATTTCTTTTGCTAACAGCGGTTCTTTTGCTAACAGCGGTTCCTTTGCTAACAGCGGTTCCTTGGCTACCCTTGGCCTCACAGCTTCCACCGACCACCTTGCGCCATTGATCCCGTTCCACACCCTGACCATCCTCCACACGTTCTGCTATTCAACTATAAGCTTCTGGCACACGATTGCCTGACTCGTCAGACCCTCATTGCTAGCTTAGTCCCACAAATACGCTTCCGTCCCTTCAATGGCCCCGCTCTTCACCGAGCTCCCACTAAAGCCGCCATACGTGCTGGCTGGTCCCTCGCAAACAAATTTGCACTCTCCTCCGCTACGGTTAGCGCTATTCAATCCGACTCCGCTTTCTTCTTTTGGTTTCTTCTTTTGGTTTCTTCTTTTGGTTTCTTCTTTTTGTTTCTTCTCTTGGTTTCTTCTCTTGGTTTCTTCTCTTGGTTTTCTCTTGGTTTCTTCTCTTGGTTTCTTCGGTGGGAGATAACCGAAAAAGAATTTTAACAACTGGTTAATACCAGCACGACACAAGGATTATGCCTCGTGAAACCCGCGTGTTCTTATCAAGACGTTCTATCTACCCTCAAAAAACTTGATTGTTGACCTTACCTTGAACCTTCCTTCTCTCAGGTCCTCGAAATTCTCCTTAGTTCGGGCGCTTTATCCAAACCTAATGTTGCACAGATCCTCAGACCTTGCTACGAAGCTCATCCTACCTACTATACGTTCTTCCAGAATCTTGACAGATCCAGAGCAACCTCGAAAACATCACACCACCCAGGCGGCACAAGCGCGTTTCTCTACCAAACTGACGACTACCACGAACCATTCTTCCGCCTATAGGGATCCC